>PVIY010001332.1:0-112550 GCA_004026745.1 Myrmecophaga tridactyla | reverse complement strand
GAGGCGTGCCTGCTGCAGTGAATGACGTTTACTTAATTGGCTGGTGCTTAAATGAGAGAGCACAATGTAGTGCAGCCTAAGCAGCACAGTATTCCTCATCTCAGCACTTGCAGCTCAGCCCAGGCCTTTGGAGGTACAGAAAGGAATCATCCCAGGGAAAGTTGTTGGAACCCAGAGGCCTGGAGAGAAGGCCAGCAGAGACCATCCTGTGCCTTCCCACGTAAGAAAGAACCTCAGTTGAAAGTTAGCTGCCTTTCCTCTGAAGAACTAACAAAATAAATCCCCTTTTATTAAAAGCCAGTCCATCTCTGGTGTGTTGCATTCCAGCAGCTAGCAAACTAGAACATTACCTGACAGGAGTGAGTGATTAGTGGTTGCCTAAGGACTGGGAGTGGGGGTGGCAAAGAATGGGACCAATAGTGATGGCTAATGGTCATGGGATTTCTTTTCTGGGAGAGGAAAATGTTCTAAAATTAGATTGCTGTGATGGTTAAACAATCTTATGAATTTACTAAAATACAAGCATTGGATTTTATACCTTAAATAGGTGAAATGTGTGGTATGTGAATTATATGTCAATAAAGCTGTTAAAAATAAGCAATACATCTATACGGAGTTTCCAGGAAATGGGGCTGTTAATCATATAGGTATCTTTGCAGCACTCTAAATTCACATTGTAGGCTATAACCCAGATAAGCAAAATCTCCAGAACCCCTATAAAACAAATCAAGCTCATTGTTAAGCTGGTTTTGAGGAAAAACAATCAGGTAAAATTTGGCCAAAATCTGACCAAAATTTTTGTGAAATCATCAAGCAGACTATGAATTTTGGATTTATACCCACTGCTTTTTCACTGGTTTTCTTATGAAAGGTTTGTTTCTTAAGTTTGGTGAATGTACAGATGTTTCCAATATGATTCAGTTTATAGAATTTATTAGATTAAAATGAACAACTAGCTTTTCATGAGCTATTTTTTCTGATTTCAGTGTTGATAAACTCAGGTTGGGACATAATAAAAATCCCAACAAAGGAAATTATTCCTTTAATTAAAATGATGGTCTTTGTTGGAAAATTTTATTTTCCTACTGATAGAGTGACTTTTTTGACTTAAAAGAAATTCCTCCTATGATCACAAAATAGCACCACATGAACTTTATTCACTGAATCATTCATAGGCAAGCTATGTAAGTAAAGCAGTTGGAAGTTGAAGCAAGAAATGTTCAAAGTATTACATATGCTTAATTTTGATTAAAATTAAAAAAAATATATTTAAAGCACTGTAGTGTCTTTGCAATATTTTGTAATAAGGTATAAAGTGAAAAAAGAAAGCTTTTGTATCACATGGAACTTCTTGGGTTACATTCGGCAGAGTAGTTGAAAAGTTTCAAACTTAAATATTGTTCTTTTATTAAAAAGAAAATGTTTCAAATTTTCACAGTGTGTCTGGGTATGAGAAAGACAAATGACTTAATAATAACATGCTATCTGGCAGATAATGCTACATAACCCCCTCAAAAAAAAAGTGAGCAAATAAATATTTATTTATTTAATACAAATGAGAGTGTGTCTCATTTTGCTGTGATTGCATAACAAAAGTGCCACAAATTGGATGGTTCTGAAAAACAATTTTGGAGGGCACAAGTTTTGGAGGATACAAGTCTGAAACCAAAGCATCTGCAGAGTCATCCTTGCTCTGAAATCTACAGGGTTCTTGGAGGTGTTAGGCCACATCCGATGGCATAACTCAATCTCTACTTCCATTACACAGCCTTTACTCTCTGCCTGCCTGTCTCCTACAACTCATATTGAATTAGCCCACACTAAGTTGTCCTCATCTTAACTTCAAAGACCTTATTTCCAAATTGGATCACTTTTATGGGATCAGGGATTAGGACATGAATATATCTTTGGTTGGGGGGGGCGACAATTCAATCCATAATAGAATGGGAAAGGAAATTCTTTGGGTGGAAAATGAAAGAAAAGAGTCATGCAATTGAGAAAGCATTTTTGAAATGAATGTTTGGAAATGTTTCCATCATTAAGTCATTCTGTTGCCAAAAAAATATATATGTCACCTATAAAAATACACTTAGATATATCTTAAAAATTGAAGACAGAATTTGAACACTATTTTCAAATGTTACAAATAAAGTACTGTAGTAGGATTTGGGTCCATTTGTTAAAAACATATATTAAATAACTTCGAAGTCCAACTACACGAACATTTCCTAGCCAATTTAAAAACTAAAATACTTTGTGTAAAAGGTAGTTGGAATTAAATGTGAATAAACAGATTTGGAGGGATGACCAACAATGTACTTCTTTAATTAGGGTCCATATATTCTAATAAGAAATAGTTTTTCCTATGAGAACCATTAAAACAAGTACTAAAATAAATGGAATTTAGAACAACATCGTCACTTAGCTATTTAACAAAACGCATGCCAAGAATTTTAAAAATAATAAAGCATACTCAGTCAAATCATTCTCACTAAATGTTATATTTTAGGAGGAATAAAAATGTTTCTGATCATTCATAAATATAAGTAAAAATTTACTTTAAAAATCTTACTAGTTGTAATTATCTCATCTTTAAAAATTCTTTTCTTATCTTTTATAATCTACATATTTACATTGGTTAGGATTCCATTGTCTTAAATAGATTTAACAATAAGGTAAGAAATAAATTATGCATTTATTTCACAAGAAGAAGTATGGAGGTAGGCAGTTCCAAAGTTGGTTCAGAAGCTCAGTGATTTCTTGAGGAAATGATATAAAGAAATAAATATACCTATATTGGTATTGTGTGGTAGTGTGGGGCATCAAGAAAGTTTTGCAATACTGAGCATATTTTACTCACAGTGATGCCAATAAGAGTATGATCAATTTTGAAGTTTCTAATTAATCATTTCAGAAAGTCAGTTAGAAATGAATCACCAATTAATGAATGAAAATTCTCACAGGGGATTAGAAATGGTGGTTAGCTTAATCACTTCAGTTTTTTACTTTTTAAAGTTACGTTAGTGTTTGAAGGGAAATTATTCAGATTTCTAAGTAGATTAGAATAAGTTGACCTAAAACCATCAAAAAGGTTGAGGGCAATATCTGTGGTAGTGTCATTTTGGATGAATAAACTGAGACAACTTAAATTACAGATTGACCTACAGAAGAAATAAGGTATTTGACTATAGTTGTCCAGAGAAATATAGTATTTCTCTTTGCCTCCAACTCTGACATAAGATATCTTTCAAAAAAAACCTGTTTGCTAGTTAATGTTCATTAAACGGAAATTAATTTGAAGTGGGCTTTAAAATAGGGCCATGGGGTTGGTAAGTCAGTGGTATTTACATGCAGAGCTCAACAAAAGATGGCTATAGCCCTTCAGAACATGGTCAGTCCAGTTAGGGTAACAGAGCAAATACGAATGGAAAAGATTTAACTAAGCATATAAAGCAGAAATAAACAAAATAACTGCCAAATTATGCAGTTTGGCATCCCATGGCATAACTCAATCTCTACTTCCATTACACAGCCTTTACTCTCTGCCTGCCTGTCACCTACAACTCATATTGAATTAGCCCACACTAAGTTGTCTTCATCTTAACTTCAAAGACTTTATTTCCAAATTGGATCACTTTTATGGAATCAGGAATCTGTAAAGAAATAAGTATATCAGTATATGAAGAAAGCTGACAAAGATGGAATCATCAAAGCTGAATGGAGTCATCAGAAAAATATTTATAATTGATGTCAAAATTTTACTCATTTATTAAAGAAGGCAGCTGACTCGTGGCTGAAGAACAGAATGCTCATATACCCATCCCAGTTTTTCTGAAATATTTCCAATTTATGCTGGCTATCTTAGCATCCTGATGTAGCATGTGTTTTGGATTCTTCATCCTTTTTGTTACTAACTATTTTTACTAAATATTGCTCTAAAAAACACGAGATGGGTTTGAGAAATCTTCAATTTTTATTTCACAGATTCTGCCACAGTCTACTAGCATGTGAAAACCACGTGCAGTGAACATATGTTTCATTTTAATATGTGGGTAAAAACGAAAGGCAACCTGTGATAACCTGTGTCTTTTTCTACAATCCTTCTGGGTGCAGAATACCTATTTTGTCTATTTCAAGACAGTAACATTCAAGGTTCTTGTTGATAAAGCCGGTATACTTACATAAGATACTTAGTGCAAGGCGCAGGCTACAGGGAGGTAAAAGCAGTATTGGACATTGCTACCCTTGCTGGCCACTGGCATGCCACCAGGCCTAATAGTCACTGTTGAGAGATACATGAAGCCACAAGACCACTAGTCTATGTTATCTTCGGGGGACATGGGCAAATGTATTTCAGATATATGTGAAAGTTTTACAGTAAATAGCATGCAACCCTTAGGGTGAAATGAATGCTCTAGGTGGAGCAGTTTTACTGTTAATGTAAAACTATAGCTAACTAATTATTTTATATTTGGTAAGTCATTTTTATCTTTCAATAAAATAATTTAGCAGCAATGAACTAGTTTATGTTTAATGAGACAGTTACATTTTTAATATTTTCTACTGTTTTCATTTCTAATTTATGTTTTAAATTCTTTCCAATTTTTAATTTCTCATTCGTATTTTTCTTCCTCCTTTCAGGGAGTTCTTTTTCCTCTCATTTTTCTTCCTTTAAAACCTTTTATAATTTTTATTCTTTTCTTATACTCAGTTCTACCCAAGTAGATCCACAAATCCATTCTTGTCAGAGCTGTGTGGTTGGATAGAGCATAGATTCAAACCTGAAATAGCCCATGCTGGCAGGTCTGACTGGCCCAGAGGATTTATCATCCATGTCTGCAGGCATTTTATTGAACTAAGAATGGCTTTTACTAAGTGCTGAAAATGTACCCTCCTTCTAAGTCATTCTATCTCAGTGAAGGCTGGAACCACTTGAAAATTATGTTTTGGCTTATTTCTGTATCCCAAGAAATTTCCATGTGTATATAACTTTCATAAACTGCTGCTAAAATTTACTCTCTGCCATGGGGACATAATATTATCAGTAACCATATGAAAATCAGAACACCTAATCTGATGAAGAATCACCAGCCTCAACTTCAAGCTTCTATTTTAAGGAGACTGCGCCTGAAAATGACTGACCATAGTAAACTGAGAAAGTTGCACATCATTTTGAAAACATAACTTTTATTTGAAACAAAAGCCTAGTTTTACAATTAATTTCTCCTTTTTTTCTAAGTTTTCATGTGCATTCAAAAAGCGAAGCTAAATCTGTATTGACTTCATTTGCATAATTTTGCACTAATTAAATGATGCAAGTTTGATATCAGTGTCAAGAGATATTTCAAATAGTAAATCAGTTCATTACAATAGCAGTTTGATTTTTTCATGTAACTTGTGAAATCAAAGTAAAGTTTTGGTCTTTTTCGAGAAACATCTTATAGTGTTATGAATGTGTAAATTCAGATAAAAAGTTTAACAATTACAATAACATTATTTTTGTTTGGTGAAAATACAAAGCTTTATATTAAGAAACCTATAATGCAGAAATGTCCTTGTAATTGGTTGTGTACACATATAATTCGCATGTTTGTTCAAACAGGCTACATTATTCTAGCAACTGATACAGAAACCATGTGTGGTAGTTAGATTCAGGTGTCAACTTGGCCAGGTGAAGGTGCCTAGTTCTGTTGCTGTGGACATGAGCCAATGGAACATGAACCTCATCTGTTGCCGATTACATGTGCAGTTGGCTAGGAGGCATGCCTACTGCAATGAATGATGTTTGATTTAATTGCCTGGTACTTAAATGAGAGACTCAACATAGTACAGCCTAAGCAGCTCAGCATACCTCATCTCAGCACTTGCAGCTCAGCCCAGGTCTTTGGAGATGCAAAAAGAAATCACCCTGGGGAAAGTTGTTGGAACCCAGAGGCCTGGAGAGAAGGCCAGCAGAGATTGCCCTGTGCCTTCCCACGTAAGAAGAACCTCAGTTGAAAGTTAGCTGCCTTTCCTCTGAAGAACTAATGAAATAAATCCCCTTTTATTAAAAGCCAATCCATTTCTGGTGTGTTGCATTCCAGCAGCTAGCAAACTAGAACACCATGGATGTCAAAAATTATTTTTGGATATGCTCAGATGAAATACAATGGTTTTCTGATGATACTGATGTCTTCATCATGATAGTCTTAATTTAACAGGCTGCTGTGACAAATATCACACAATAGGTTGGCTTGAACAACAGGAATTTATTGCCTCATGGTTTCAGAGGCCAGAATTGCCAAAGTGAGGCATAAGCAAGGTTAGGCTTTCCCATGAGCTGCAGCATTCTGATACTTACCTCTCTACTTCCTGTCACATGGCAAGATATCTCTCCTTCCTAGCTTTCTCTGACATCTGGCTTCCAGTTTTGCTTTTTATAAGACCTCCAATAATATTTACTAGGTCTCCTGACTTGGTTGGCCATATCTTCACTAAAAATAACATCTTCAGAAGGTTGTGTTTTCACATGAGTTCACAGCCATGGGGATGCAGATGAAGACAAGGAATACGTCTTCCTTTGGGGTATGTAATGCAGCCTACTACAATGATAGTATGGACTTGTCCCTACACTGGGCACAGCTAATCTGATTTTAGATATATTTGAGTCTATAAAGAATGATTTCATAAATCAAATAACTTTTCTCAATTACTGTTGATCTGTATTGTTGCATTTTGGTTGTGCTTTGTTCAAAATCATCTGGAAATCTCTAATCAATGTATTCAATGAATGGAACACCCTACAACTTCAGCTTTTGAAGCTTTTAGCAAATCACCATTATTTAAAACATAGCATGTAAACAGGAAGATATTGAATTTTATATCTAACAAACATGGGGGAAAATGCAGAAATATTGAGAAAGTAGTCAAGGTTTATTTGAGGTGTAAGCTTGTGCTTTGAAATATTTATATTTGTGAGAAGATATTTTGAAAGGGCTTCTGTTTACATAGAATCTATTTATTTTCTGTTTGAACATGGAGTAAAATTGAAAAGTCTAAGGTTCGCAGCATGTAAGTTTGGTGAAATAGCCAAAAGAGACAAATAGATACAACTTTTTTGACAAATTTCATCTTGCAAAATTAATTGTCAAATAATGGACTCTGTAAGATGGCAATAAGAATGTGCTTTTAAAATAATTGTACTGATATTTATACACATTTCTGTCAAAACATCCAATTTGGGGTATCCTTCATTTGGTATAATTTGTTCACAGAAGAGTCAGTTGAAGGGGTCAACAATTTCAAATGTATATATAGAGTATAACTTTAAGAACATACCGGGAAATGTTATGAATGAAAATAACATGACAATATTGGAAGCAATATTTCTTCAGAAAAATACTAGTAACACAATATAAGAGACAGATGCAGTTAAAAACAGATTAAATTCATGTGTATACACTGAGAATAACTGTTCAACCTATATTTTAATTTTAATATGCAGATAATCAATACAAAAAAGGTTTTAAAATTTTGCTTTAATTTACATTCTTACATCCTTTTAAATTTTAGAAAAACATATTTTGAAAGCATTTTTCAATAGAACTAATTTATAGGTCTACTGATAAACCACTTTTGTTATCAGTAAATAAGCATTTCAAAATATTTTACTAATTTTGATATAGCCTACTATTTTAGCTTCTCAATTGCTAAAGAAAATACCATGCAGTGGTTTGGCTTAATCAATGGTAATTTATTGGTTTACAGCTTTGAGACTAGAAGAAGTCCAAATCAAGACATCATCAAGATAATGCTTTCTTCCCAGCAAGTGGCATTCTGGGACTGGCTACCGCTGATGCTTAATCCTTGTCTCTTCTGTCACATGACAATGCATATGGTGGCCTCTTCTGGTTTCTTTCTTCTCTTTCAGCTTCCATTGACTTTCGGCTTCTGGCTGTTCCCTCTGACTTTTGTGTCTGACTTTCACTCTGTGTATAAAGGACTCCACTAATTCAGATTAAAGCCCAACTCTGTCTGATTCATTTGGGCAACACCTTAACTGAAAGCAACACCTTGAAGAGATCTTCTCTACAATGGGTCCACACCCACAGGGATGGATTAAGTTTAAGAATATATTTTTTGGGGGTACGTGGTTCTGAGCTACCACAACTATCATTCCCCAAACTATCTTATTGTCATAGACAATGGTATTTGAAAAACAAACCACACTTAAAATTTAGTTGCTTATATCAATTTATTATTATTTATAATTGCTTTGTGGTTGAATGAGTTTTTGCTTACAGTCTGCAGTTGAAGCCAGATGGTGGCTGAGGCTGATTGGTAGTTGATGTTTACAATACCTGGTTTCTCCATATGATTTGAGCTTGTATATCAAGGGACCCAGGTGGAGGTTGTAAGGGTTCTTATGAGAAAATGCCACTTCTGCTATATATTATTGGTCAGCAAGAAGTCAAAGAACTAGCCCAGGTTCAAGAGGGAAGATACAAAAGGGGCAGGCAAACTATGAATGGCTGTTCACTGGGAGTTTAACTTTGGAACCTGGCTAACACACTCAGTTTAGGTATAATTTACATGGCCACTCCATTTAAAAGAAGGAACTACAGAAAATCTTCTGGGGAAACAATTTGAAGAGAAAGTCAGAATTGGTGATAAATAGATTTAGATTAAAATACCGGGATTATGCTTCTTTGGTTGGTTGGTTGGTTGGTGTTTGGTTTCACTACACTTTGCTTGGTTAGATCAAGATTGTCAAATTAGTAAGGGATTCCAAAGAATAGAAGGCTACGATACCGAGAATGATATAATTTGATTGTGTAACACAACTGCACATATCTGAAAAGCAATGAGAAGTACTATTACTAAAATTAAATGAACCAAATCTGTTTTACTCTATGATATAAAATGGCTAAAAGCAGAGAAAACTTTGATATTCTCAAAGTACTTGAGTTTATATCATATCTACTTCATGGCCTCCCTACATGAGACAAAGTGCTTTGTAAACATGCCAGTGTTAATTATCAAATATATATTCTCAAAGCAAATACTCAGTGCTGTTTTTAGAGTAGGTATATAAACCGGCATGAGATGAGAAAACTATCCAGCAGAAGAGTGGTAGAGGATGAGATTACCTCTAGTCAACTAAGTAATACTGTTTGAAAGACGGTTGAAGGACAAGATTCTGACTAGAGATATATATTTAATTCATCCATACATTAGAATTTTAAGCCAAGGGACTGGGGAAGATAATCCAGAGGTCATGTGTGGAGAAAGAAGGAAAAAAAGACTGAAACTCTGGGGAAGCTGAGTAAGGGAGACTTAAAAAGAGCAAGCAGTAAGGGCAAGGGAGAACAAGAAAGTGTTTCAAGGGACGAGAACTTAACTATTTCCAATCCTGCTGATATTTCAAAAACCAATCCAGAAATGAACATTGGATTTAGCACCATTGATGCCATCGTGACAATGACAATGGTTGGTTTAGTTGGGTGATAGGGGGAAATCACATTTTTGTTTTGGGTCCAAGAAAGATTGAGAGTAGATTGATTCTAGATAATCAGTGATTATAAGATAACTCTTTTTTTGTAAATAGGATAGAGAAATGAAATATTGTTGGATGAAAAATCAGGGTAAATGGAACATTTTTTTTCTTACATAATGCTACAGTATATTTATGTGCTAATGAAAATGTTTCCATGGAGAAGAAAGCATTTGATAATGCAGAAGAGAGATGGGCCATTTGTTGGTCTGAGGTAGATAAACATGAGCAGGATATGTCGCACAGGCAGAAAAATTGACGTAGGTAGAAAAATGAAATTGTTTGGTAAATGTGCTGAGAGCATGAGAAAGTCATCTGACCTCTCAGTCATTAAATGAAAGTAAAGATAGTGCAAATTTAGGAAGAAAGGAGAATCTGTGGGATAATTATCTCAGAGGGTTATCCAAGAAAACAGAAGAGTGGATGGACAAGGAAAAAGCAGGAGTATGACATATTTGTAATCTCATCAATAGTAAAACAAGTATTTAGGAAAAATATAATAACTTCCATAATCCATTACTTTTTGAAACAATGTAGTAATAATAATAAAATAAAAACAACAACTAACAAAGGCTGGTTATTCATTATGTCAGCCCTATTATAAATGTTCTACCTAATCTTCATAAAATAGATGCCATTCCAATCACTAGTTATTAACTGAAAAAACTGAGTCGCTAAAAGTTTGCATAACTGTAAATAACGAAAGCAGAATTTGAGTCGGATATACTAAAGCCCATTTTCTCTTTTTCTACATTGAGCTTGTACCTAATGGAATAAGAAAACAAATTTGCATTCCAACATACCTAACATAGTGTTCAACATGCTTATCTTAAATTGGGGATCACTGAGCAGAGCACTCAAGATTAAAACTTAAGGATTTTGAGTCTTTAACATCAAACTTTCAACAATAAAAGTTGTCAATTCTTTTGGCATAGCCATTTTAATTTTTTTCAATTTTATTTATGTTAATACTTGTTCACCTCAGTTAAAGCTATTGTTTAATTAGTTCTGTTTGTTTACTTTAGAAAAGTTTTTCACTTATAGTAGAAAAAATATAAAGCAACACAAAGACATAATCTAATCACACTACAGGTTTCAAAATAATGTTGCAATAGCATGTTCAGCAATAAAAACAAACAACATAGACAAATAGAGTTCTATATTATATTTGCAATTTTACTTTGGACTCTAGTCAGCTATATTTTTAAGCTTTTTCTGTTTGGTTTAGGTTATCTTCTTCATATCAATCTTACTTCTAAGGTGTATTAGTCAACATACACCTGTAACTCAGTGTATTCTTATCTCTCCAGATGAGGCACCTACTAGCGGTATTCTTCTTGGCCTCCAGCCACAGGAGTCATTAATAATCTGAACATAGTCTGATTACCCTCTTCACCAAGGGAGTAAAGTGAAGACGTGAATGAACAGTCTTATAAAAGCCTATCATAATATTGAGTGTTAGCATTAATTTGTGATATAGAGTAAATCAATATTGAAATGTCTTTAAAGATTAGGAAATATGCACCCTGGAAAATACAATAGACATTTTATTCAATTTCATAATGCTATAGCAACAATTCTTGAAACTCTAAAATCTCCTACTGTCACCAAGAAAACCATCCTTAGCGCAAACTGCTCCAAAGAAAATGTGTTTGTCCTATGCTAAAAATGGCGAGATTCTAATGAGAATCTATCTGCTGATAAACAACCTATTTCTACCATTATCTAAGCACCACATGTCATAGCATTCATGATATTTTTAACATTTGTATTACCATACCGAAGACAGCTTAACTTCAGTTCTCATTAAAATAAAAAAAAGAAAATTCTCAATTCTGCCCACAAAGATAAATATTGTAATAAAGAAACTTTGTACCATTACCACCGTTTGTTTCCCCCAACTAGTATATATTTTTCTTGCACAGCAGGTAAAGTAAGAATTAGTGCACCAACATCGGTGGCATGGGTCTTTATTTACCCTGGAGGAACTAAGTGTAATAACAAAAATATTGAAACTAATATTTGGGTAATGTATTACATTCAAATTTGTTCTCATACATGGACCATCACTTCTATAGAGGGTGCATGATTGAGGTACAATTTTTTTTCACACAAAAACCACACTGTAGAAGCCGATCTTCATATTTAACATTTCTGAAGATTCAGTAAGTAAAAGAATCAAGTGATTTTGACATATGCTATTTAAAGTCTTTACCAATATGTAAAAGAGAAAACTGGGAATTATTTAAAAGCAATAACTAAAATATACTGCACTTTGGAAGACATGATAGCACTTAAAACCAGCCTCCCTTTGAAGAGATGAGTTATGCCACAGATGGCTCCCATCCGGCAAAACTCTTCTGTTTATAGTGCTGCAGGTGGTAAAATAGGACATGGGAACAGGGGCAGAGAAGGTTACAGCTATTTATTTCTCTCAACGAAAAGTTTATTGAAATCAGATTAAGCTCCTAGCCTTCATTCCTTATCAGTAATCCATCTAGAGTGGCATGGAAAGCATCATTTTGATCATTATTAAGTTTAGTGCATGACATCAGTTTTTCCTAATTTAGCATAGAAGTCCAAAGAAAATAATTGCATTATTCACAGTTAAAATAGAAACATGGTTGAGAACAGTGGGTAAGACTAAACTGTGCAATTTAATGTGCTTATACAAATTTTATGAATGACAATCTCTAGACATTCATTTAAAAAAAAAGAATAACTAATTAAATTAACTTGATGATTAAGAATGAATTAAAATTAGAGCATGGATGAATCAAGATAGGCCAGAGAACAAACAGCCTCAAATCTCAGGGTCTTACAAAAACAAAAGTTTATTGCTTAATTTCTCTTAGTACAATGGAAGATCGCAGAAGACACTGTTCTTATCAAACTCACCCAAGTTTTAGGCAGAGAGAGCTTCATCAACCTAAATTGTTGCATTATTGATCTATGCTTTTCCATGGTTGCCAATGCAGAGGAAAAGGGAGTTTGGGAATCTTATATCAGCAAATAAACAGTTCAGCCCCAGAATGATGCATTCCACTTCCGGTCATATTTTAATGACAAAGCAGGTCAAATGCCTAAGCCTAACATCATAAGATGGATATGCGCAATTCTCCCACATGCTTGTAAGAGAGCAGAGCTGGCAACATTAGTGATCGGTAGCAGGATTACCATGGGGAGAAATCTCAATACAGAGCAAGACAACAGCCTTGCCCAGGTCTTGACATTGTAATAATATATCTGATTTTTCCTCATCTTTACTTAAAAAATCTTTGCGAATCCAAAAATAAGGCAGGCAGCACAAATTTGAGGACACAATTAAAGGAGGGGTCAAAGGCATGATGCAATTTCAGAGGAACGTTATAACCATTGAGACTGGAGATAAGTTTTAGAGTACCGTGATAGAAACTGTTGTTGAAAGTAAAAGGAAAGGGGCAGAGCATGTCATTGCCAAAACCAGACATATTGACAATTTGTTGTTGAATGAACTTTCCTAAATTTTACATAAGTTTCAAATTCTTCATATTGAAAGCGTTGTCATGTAATATTTTTTCCCAAGTCTTTAATGTAAAAAAATCCAAAAATACCATGACAAAGTTAATAGGATGGCTGCAAAGTCTAGAAGTTCATATTACTGAATCTTTGCCATGACCTGTGGATCCTATTTCCTTGCATGATTAGGTTAGTTTAAGAAAAAAAATTTTAAAGTAACCAGAAATGTGGATAAACAGAAGAAAAACAAATTCACAAAACTATCAAGGAAGCTGTTAAACATACTGTCACTGACCTAGCCTAGCAAAGTTGGCTTTTATTAAATGGCAGCTGTGCCTGTTTAAAAAATTACGACTCCCCTTAGGAATCACAAGGGTCATTAAAAATCAAATCATAAAATTCTCTGCTCCCTGAAGGTACACTGACAGAGACACTTCCGATTTCCTTACTGTAATTTAACATTAACTACCATAAAACCCAACATGTACTTAAAATGTTTTTTAAAATAGTCATTTTATCCTTTCTACACCTACCTCAAATTGTTAAATAATTGCATTGAATTAGTATTTGAAATATATAAATGACCTGATTTATAAATCTAATTTGATGGCTGGTTTCCTTAAATAATCGTTTTCTCAGATTCATTCGTGAATTTTCAATTGATTTATGTTTATTGAATGAATTCATTTATCTTTACCTTCATGTTCCTAATAGAGATAGAATAAGAAAACAAGTCAGGAAACAATCCGTGAAAGTTCATAAACATCTCAAATTTTAGAGATGGAAGAGTTTGTAGATATCTTCCTAGTCCTAAATTTATAGCTCATGCTTGCAAACTTTACCATAGGTATTATTTTCTTTTGTGAGAGATTCTTCCCATTTTCTGATTATTTCAATCCTTCTATCCAACTTCTCTTACAAACGTTGCTTTTTTTTTCAATTCCTTTTGCAGTTAAGGCTGACAATCAGGCTAAAATTATCCAGATAATTTACAGAACGCTAACAATGTAATTAGTGTAATGGACCAGAAAGCCCCTCGTCACCATCCTTCCAGAACCAATGTGGAGTTTCTACGCTATAGTCATTATTGTTTTTAAAGTTCAGATTTACAAGTTTTAGCTTAAATCTGAATTACTGGGAAGCACAGAAATGCTAGGAATCCCAGACTAGCATGACTCTGTGAGGTCTCTAGCTCATCATGTGATCTTCACTATGGCAATTGGCTGTGTCTTTTAAGGAGACTTGTTTCGCTTCAGAAAACATCAACATTTACGATTATTTCCATAACAACTTTTATCTATTCTCATTTGTTATCAGCTTATGTATTTAACGTGCTGTGGAATCTATTTATATATTCAGTTTATAATCTTCGATATTGTTAATTTTATAAGCTTATTATTTTCTATGTCAAGTAGAATATCTTTGTATGTATTCCCTTAAGGAAAGACTCTAGTGTTTATGTTATTTCAATATTGGCTGAATGAGTTTTTCATCATATATATATAATTATATATATATATAATGTGTGTATATATATATATATATAATCTTCCAAGTATTGGTATATACTGATCATATCCCTCCTTAACTTTCACTTTATGACTGAAGCCTTATTATTTTCCTCCTGGAGCCTTGCCCCTTGACCAGCTTTATGTTGACATATCTTTCTTAAATTACAGACACATGGTTTGTACAGAACATCTCAAAATAGAGGGAGCTTGCTTTCTTACAAGATAAGCATCTCTTTGCTGTTTTTTCCAGTGTAATTATTATGGTCTAATCTAAGCAGTGTCCTGGAAGTTTAAAAATATTGACTTTATCCTATTCTTAATTTTATTCAGCCATATCTACTTAGATAAGTCTTTTAAATACTTTGACCTTTAGCACAATGGAAAAATAAGCTAAATTAAATCGATATACCTTTCACTGCTGAAAATTTTCAATACTATAACTATAATTTAGAATAAATTGAAAGAAGAATTTGATTAAAAATTGTCTACCATGAAAAAGGTCACTATTTTGAGATTTAATTTGTCATGTGGGGCTAAAAATAATCAGAATGCTTTTAACATCTAATCTAAAAACAAATGTAAAACATTGTTTAAAACTTTCAAAACTAAAGATATCAATTTGCAGATGCTCAATAAGTCAATCACATTTGATTACTAAGTCAAATGTATAAAATCAAAAAAGTGTTGATTATGTTGTAAGGACAGAGGAATCTGTATGTACTATTTTGAAGTATAAATAGAACACATATTCTCGCAGTTCATTCGGCAAATAATAACATTGGCCTACCAAATAGGTGATGTAATTATTTCCATCTTGTAGATGAGAAAGTGGAAGAATTCACATTGAATGGCTAGTTATTTAAAGTTATTGAGCTATTAAGTGACAAGTCCAATTTCAACCCAAGAGTTCTGACTCATCAAATATAAATAAGGAAAGGATAAAATGTGTTTATGTTTGATCTAGCAGTCCCTTAAGGAAATAGGGAAATTGGTAATGATTAATGTATACAAATGGTCATTGCAGTATCATTCAAAAGAACAAAATATTGGAAACAAAAGTAATGATTAGAAATGGCTGTATATTCCTGAAATCAAATGTTATTGATATATTAAAAGTCATTCCATAGTATAATAGTCAAGAATGTAGATACATGTTCATGATATGCTAATAAGAGAAAATAGCAGATTATGACACTATGCATAGTGTAAGCCTAATTTTATGTATCTAAACTCAAATGTTTGCTATGATAATATTGGGAAGTCAAGTGAAATCCTTTTTTCCCTTTCTTCCTATGTTCTGCTATTTTTGAAATTCTCAAAATAGAAACTCATCAGAATAAAATATTAATTAGAACTTTTCAATAAAAACTCACTTACAAATTTTGCAAAAAGACTTAAGAAAAAGTAAGGCTACTTGTCCATAGTTGTGCCCTTCTCAACAAATTTTTCCATAGATTAACAATTATAGGTGAGAGACACATTTCAGTCAAGTAAAAGAAAAAAAAGCTCTCAGTCTGTTCAATGAAAACATGATCACAAAGTGATAGAGAACTGATCATACTCTAGTTTATTATTTCTTTAATGATGCACACCTGCCAGGTGGTGAGTTTTCAATGAAGATTCAGGGTACATGTGAAAACATCATTTCAAATAGAATCAAGGCATACTTCTGGAAATAACTTTGGATTCTGGATTGATACACTATTAATTTTAGTAATAATATGGATCAATGATGTTCATGTATGCATTTCTGTGTTCAAAGCCAGAAGTGAATTGCAAAAGTGATTCTTAAAGGATTAAGAAGTGTTGCTATAGCAACTTCGTATTGTACCACAAGCTGTTAATACAAATAGAATATACTAAATATGGATTAGAAAGTGTTATTATGTTAAAAGTGTATACTTTTTTGCACTTTAGTTTTAAAATGCTGAAGTGATATTTCATAACATTAAAATCTTAAGGGGAAGGAAAACACCCGCTATTTTGTTGTAGTTCTGATATACAGCTATATACTTAAAATATTTATTTAAACTTTAACTTTGTCCAGTAAGTGCAATAGGACAGAGTCTTGCAAATAAACTTAATTCAATGAACTACAAAGAAACAGGAGAGAGTTAAAGGTGAAAAACAATTTAAAGTCTAATGAAAGATTTCAATTTTTCTAGTCATGGTTTTATACAGATTATAAGGAAGAAGCAAAATTTTTTGAATCAATTTTAAGTTCCTCTATTACTTCTATTACCAAGTCTGGGGACTACTTACTGCTCAGTCTACACCCTCCTCTGTGTGTGTGTCTCCTGTTCTTTGCACAATTCTGTCTTCTAGGATTATCTGCCTCTGGCTTCAGGGTCCTTATCATTAGGCTTTAGCGTTTCTGTTAGTACTTAGAGACATCTCAATCACAGAGTCTTTATTAAATGGGCAGATGGTGTGTCTTCTCTAAGTATGTTCTGTAAGTGATAAGATGTGGCTAGGGATGTTGCAGTCCCCTGCATCCCTTACCTGTGTACTTATTACTTCTATATGTGTGAACACCTTAAACTGCCTACTTTCTCTAGCATCAGTGTTATATCTGGCTGTTTTTGATTATGAAAGTATCTTTAAATCTCTCTTTGATTATGGAAGCATTTATAAAAAAGTGTATTTATTCATTGGTTCAACAAATTTTGTATGTCTGTTATATGATGGGAGAGATGAAGGAAGTGGACACACTTAAAGGAGGACTTAAAATCTAGTAGTTAATAAGGAAATAAACATATGACAACCTCAAGAGAAAAATGCTATAAAGAAAAAAGATGCAATGACAGAGAAGAAAATATTATACCTATTTAACTAAAATAGTCAGGAGAGTGTTGATAAGTATCACATTTAAACTGAGGTTTGAAGAGTAAAGAGCCAGATATGAAGATAGGAGAAAGCTGTCTCAGACACAATAATTTAGCATGCAAACATCTTGAAGTAAGGAGAGTTTGGCCTCTACTTTGGAGGAATAAAAAGGAATTGTGTCTGAGCTTCTTTCAACATGAGAAAGTCAGCATGGGCATAGCCCAAATACCCCCTAAAGACTAGGAGAATGATCAAAGGTGATCATAGAGTTATACAGAGAAGGTAGGATTTAACAAATGAGTATGATTGCTGAATTATTATATTGATATTTCTCCTAGTCTCTAGTATCTTAGAGCAGCTAAAAGTAAAAACCTAAAATTGTGGAATTGTAACCCATATCAAACTCTGAAATATGTTCTATAGCTAATTGTTGTGATGTCCTTTGAAATTTATTGCTTTTTTGTATATATGTTATTTTTTACAAAAAAAATCAATTGATGCTAAATGCACAGCTCTATGATGATACTGTGAACCATTGATTGTACACTTTGATTACGTGGCATGTGAATATATAATATATAACAATAAAAAATAAAAAAGAAACATGTCTGAATAATGGTGAAAGGAGGGAAAAATGGAACACAGGAAAGCTGGAAGGCAAGAGATAGACCAATCCATACAAGAATTTAGAATTTCATTTGAATTGTAAAATGAAAGCATTGAAAGATTTAGGCAAGTAAATGAGATGGCCAAATTTAAAGTTTTAAAATCTACCCTGCTGCTAAGGAGAATTATTGGGAAGAGGGAAATAAGTATAAACATTATTTTAATATTCTAGGTGATCAGCCATGATGAATTGATTGGGGACACACAAGTAATAGAGAGATAAACAGAATGATATAGTTTGCTAATAGATTGGATATAAAGGTGATGAAAGAGAGGTTCAATAATTAAGGATGACCCCAAAATGGTTGGAGGACAATACTGAGATGGGGAAAAGAAAAGAACATGCTTGAGGTCTGAGGTAGACATTTAAAAACAATAGATTTTGAGATGGTGGTGGTACATCTAAATGGAAATACCCTATAGGCGGGTATTATAGATGATGTTTAAGACCACAGGACTAGCTCCTCTAAGGAGAGACTGCAGACAGGAAAGAAGAGGGCACACACCCTAACCAACAGGGCATCAACATTAGCAGGGTGAAGAAGAAGGAGCTTATGAAGAACAACAACAACAAAAGCAAGAGATGTAAAAGGAAAATGAAAAAATCTGATGCCACGAAAGTCAAGAAGATGTATAAAATTGAGAAGGAAGAAGTGATTGGTTCACTTAATAACACAGTGCAGCTTTCTTGGAATGGTATAAGAGAAAGTTTGCATTGAAAGTGGGTGCAAGGTGAACAAGTGGAGAGAAAAGTGTATATAATATTTTATGTGTCTTTTAAAGGAACTGAAAAAATTAATAGTGCAACTTAAGGGTGATGGGAGTTAGGATGGGAGATAAAAGAACGTGTTGATTAAATGTTAAGAAAACTCTAGTATTGTAGAAGAGATTAATGATATAGAAAATCTAAGGAATATGGGCAATTTCATATCTTGAGAGGACCATAAGGGGAAATAGACCTACCAGATTTGGTGGGGAAATGGCCCTTGAAAAGAAGAAATAATTTCCTTTTACTTGGTCAATTTTATTTTTTAATCTGAAAAATCTTGGTAGAAAACCATGATGGCTTGACTTAACTATAGTTGCAGGTTCCTAAGCTCAGAGGAAGCTTGTCTGCCACTGAGCAATCTGATCTTCCTTCTGGGTAGAAGATATTTTGTGATAATTCTATGTCACCTTTTAACTTTTTGTTAAGTTTCTTTTCACAAACTGGAATATGAGTCTATATATACTGGCATGGGCTTTTTCATCAATCATGTTTTTTTCCAAAATTTATAGTTTTCTATGTATGGAGAGAACGAGTTCTTGTAAGGCAGCCCATTTTTTTGAACTACTTATAACAATTCATTTGCAACCTTCTAACCCATGATGTGCTTAAAATATTGAATTGTTCACTTTGAGGGTCAAAGCCAAGGAATCATTTGATGTGGTGAGAGAGGGACAAGGCACCCTCAGAGAGAAAACACTTCATTTCCAGTGATAGTTGTGCAAGTCCTGCATCTAAATAGTATGTTAGAGCTTCTATACTATATGCATCTCTGGTTTTATCTCCCTGGCCTTCACTGATATTCGTCTATGCAAAATCTTTTTCACAATCTTTGGGATAGAAACGGTCCAGTAAAATATGCCAATCTGTAATTTGTTAGGCAATATTCACCCTGTACTTTGGTGGTCGATAAGTGTAGACTATCACTACAAGCATAAGCAATCTAACATTATCTCCTGTGTTTACACAAATTTTCATCTTGTATTTGAGTGGGTTTTACATAGCTTAATTAATAAGGGTATAAGCATAAACAATGTTACTCTCTTCTCTTCTCCTAAATTTTCCTGAATATCTTGCAATATTCTTATTCTTGACAACTTGAATAAACCACATTCCAGCAAATAGAGAGTGTATAAGGCACAGCACAACCCTAGTGAGATATATTATAGAACAAGGAATGCAGATTATTATGGTACAGATATAGTTAGGATTAGAGACATGATGATGGGAAAATGGGAGTGGTTCCCTCTGACAACTTCTTTCCAAATTATCCTACTTGGATGAAACACAAAAATGGATCTGTCATTGGGAATGTGCTCCATTAGCATTATCTCAGAAATTATTTAGGATAAGAATTTAACTACTTTTAATCCCCAGATTTCAAATTGACATGGCTATACTTACAGGAAACCACTTTTTTATTAATGAAGTTTAATGATACATATCCACACACCATACAAACCATCCAAACTATATAATCACTGGCTTACAGTATCATGACATAGTTGTGCATACAAACCCATGATCAATTTTAGAATATTTTCATTGCCCCAGGAAAGACAAAGAAAAAAGAGAACCCAAATATTCCACATCCTTTATATCTCCCCATAATTGACTGATAGTATTGGTGTAGTACATTTATTACTGTTGATGATGAAATTAAAATATTATTGTTAACTACAGTTTGCAATAGGTACAATCTTCCCATATAAAAATCTCCATAATTAACTCCTCATAGTAGTGTCATATATTTGTTCTAAATCGTGAAAGAACTTTTTATATTTTTATATTTATACAGTTAATCACAGACATTGTCCACCACAAGATGCACTGTATTATACACTCCCATGTTTTAACTTTCAACTTTCCTTCTGGTGACATACATGACTCTAAACTTTCCCTCTCCATCAGATTCATACGCCATTCAGCATTTTGAATTATTTTCACGGTAACAGGCTACCATCGCCTTTGTCCATTTCCAAATGTTTAATTTCAACCTAGTTGAACATCCTTCACAAATTAAGCAACCACTCCCCATTCTTTAGCCTCATTCTACATCCTGGCAACCTATATCTTATATTTTATGTCCATGAGTTTAAATAGTACCATTATATTTAATTCATATTAGTGAGATCATACAATACTTGTTCTTCGGTGTCTGACCTATTTCATTTAACATAATGTCCACCAGGTCCATCTATGTTGTATGCTTCAGGACTTAATTCCTTATTGCTGAATAATGTGCCACTGTATGTATATGCAACGTGTTGTTTATCCATTCATATGCTGATGGACCCTTTGGGTGTTTCCATCTTTGGCAACTGTGAATAATGCCACTATGAGCAATGGTGTGCATATGTCGATTCAGGTCCCTGCCTTCAGATCTTTTGGTTTTATCCCGAGTAGTGGGAGTGCTAAGTTGTAAGGCAACTCTATATTTAGATTCCTGAAGAACCACCAACTGTTCTCCACAGTGGCTGTACTGTTTACATTCCTACCTGCAGTGAATAAGTGTTCCAATTTCTCCACATCCTCTCAAAAACACTTGTAGTTTCCCATTTGTTTAATAGTTGTCATTCTAATAGGTGTGAGATGATATTTCATTGTAGTTTTGATTTGCATTTCCCTAGTAGCTAGTGAAGCTGAACATTTTTTCATATGCTTTTTAGCTATCTGTCTCCTTTTGGAAAAATGTCTGTTCATGTCTTTTACCCATTTTTCAATTGGGTTGTCTGCCTTTTTATTGTTGAATCATAGGGTTTCTTTATATATATCCCAGATTTCAAAATATTTTCTCCCATGGAGTCAGTTGTCTTTTTACCCTCTTGTCAAAGTCCTTTGAAGCACTGAAATATTCAATTTTGAGGATTCCCACTTACCTATATTTTCTTTCATTGCTTGTGCTTTGCATGTAAGGTCTAAGAAACAACCACTTATCACTAGATCTTGGAGATGGTATCCTATATTTTCTTCTAGGAGTGTTACAGTTTTGGTTCTTATATATAGGTCTGTGATTAATTTTTGAGCTAATTTTTGTATAAGGTATGAGATAGGGGTCCTCTCTCATTCTTTTAGTTATGGGTATCCCATTCTCCCAACACCACTGTGCTGGTTTAGAAGGATGTATGTCCCCTAGAAAAGCCATGTTTTAATCTAAATCCCATTTCATAAAGACAGAATAATCCCTATTCAATACTGTATGTTTGAAACTATAATCAGATCATCGCCCTGGAGATGTTATTTAATGAAGAGTGGTTGTTAAGATGGATTAGGTGATGACATGTCTGTACCCATTTGTGTGGGTCTTGATAAGTTTCTGGAGTCCTATAAAAGAGGAAATATTTTGGAGAATGAAAGTGATTCAGAATGAGCAGAGCAGAATGACATAGCCATGAGAAGCAGAGTCTATGAGCCAGCGATCTTTGGAGATGAAGAAGGAAAACACCTCCCGGGGAGCTTCATGAAACAGGAAGCCAGGAGAGAAAGCTAGCAGATGATGCTGTGTTCGCCATGTGCCCTTTCAGCTGAGAGAGAAGCCCTGACTGTGTTTGCCATGTGCCTTCTCACTTCAGGGAAACCCTGAAGTTCATCGGCCTTCTTGAACCAAAGTATCTTTCCCTGGATGCCTTTGGACATTTCTATAGACTTGTTTTAATTGGGACATTTTCTCAGCCTTAGAACTGTAAACTAGAACTTATTAAATTCCCCCTTTTAAAAGCCATTTCGTTTCTGGTATATCGCTTTCCAGCAGCTAGCAAACTAGAACAACTACTTATTAAAAAGACTGTCTTGTCCCAGTTGAGTGGGCTTGGAAGACTTGTAAAAAATCAATTGGCATAGATCTTAGGGTCTATTGCTGAAACTCTCAATTTGATTCCATTGATCAGTATGTATATCTTTATCCCAGTACCATGCTCTTTGATCATTGTGACTTTATAATATGCTTTAAAGTCAGTAAGTGTTATACCTCCCACTTCATTTTTCTTTCTGATGATGTTTTTGGCTATTCAAGGGCCCTTACCCTTCAAAAAAATGCCCCTTTCTGTAAAACAGTTTGTTGGAATTTTGATTGGTAGTGCATTGAATCTGTAGACCAATTTGGGTACAATTGACATCTTAATGATATTTAGCCTTCCAATCCATGAACATGGGATTTCTTTCCATTTATTCAGGTTGTCTTTGATTTCTTTAAGTGATTGTTCATAGTTTCCTGTGTACAAGTCCTTTACATCTATGTTTAAATTTATTCTTAGATATTTGATTCTTTTAGTTGCTATTGTAAATAGATTTTTTTTTCTTGATTACCTTCTTGATAGCTTAATACTAGTACATAAAAACACCATATTTTTTGTTTGTTGATCTTGCATGCTTCCAGTTTGTTGAACTCATTTATTAGCTCAAGGAGCTCTGTTGTTTCTTTGAGGAGTTTCTAAATATAGGATCATGGCATCTGCAAATAGTGACGGTTTTACTTCTTTCTTTCCAGTTGATTGCCTTTTATTTCTTTTTCTTGCCTAACTATTCTAGTTAGAACTTTTGCATAATGCTGAATAGCAATGATGACCGTGGGCATCCTCTTCCTTATACTTGTCCTTGTCTTGTTCTTGATTTCAGTCTCTCACCATTGAGAGACTGTGGGTTTTTCATATATACCTTTATCATGTTGCTGCCTACTTATTGAACTGTTTTTATCATGAAAGGATACAGAACTTCACCAAATTCCTTTTCTGCATCAATACATCAAAGAAGATGGTTATTTGTTTTTCCCTTTAGATTTGTTTATTTGGTATACTACATTAATTTATTTTCTTGGGCTGAGCCACCCTTGCACACCTGTGATAAAATGCACTTGATGATGGTGTATAAAATTTTTAATATGCTGCTGAATTTGATTTGCAAGTATTTTTGCTGAGAATTTTTGCATCTATGTTCATAAGAGAGTTTGGTCTGAAGTGGTCTTGTAGTATCTTTATCTAGCTTTGGTATTTGGGCAATGTTGGCTTAATAGAATGAGTTAAATAGTGTTCACTCTTCTCTAATTTTTTGGAAGAGTTTGAGCAAGACTGGTATTAATTCTTTCTGGTATCCTTGGCAAAATTTGCCTATGAAAACATCCAATCCTGAGCTTTTCTGTGTTGGTAGGTTTTTGATGACTGATTCTATCTCTTTACTTGTGATTGGTTTGTTGAGGTCTTCTGTTTCTTTTTGAGGCAGAATAGGCTGTTCATGTGTTGCTAGGAAGCTGTTCATTTTATCTAAGTTTTCTAGTTTGTAGGCATACAGTTATTCATAGTAACCTCTTATGATCTTTTCTATTTCTTCAGGATCCATGTTAATGTCGCCCCTCTCATTTCTGACTTTATTTGTTTGCAGCTTCTCTTTTTCTTTGTCAGTCTAGGTTAAGGTTTGTTGATTTTATTGATCTTCTCAAAGAACTAAGTTTTAGTTTTATTGATTCTCTTTATTATTTTTTCATTCTCCTTTTCATTAATTACTGCTATAATCTTTGTTATTTTTTCCTTCTGCTTGCTTTGGATTAGTTTGCAGTGCTTTCTCTAGTTGTTCAGTTAGATTGCTGGTTTTAGATCTGTCTTCCTTTACAATGTAAGCATTTAGGGCTATAAATTTCCCTTTCAGCACTGCCCTTGTTGCATCTCATAAGTTTGATACATTGTGTACTTATTTTCATTTGTCTCAAGATATTTACTGATTTCTTTTGCAATTTATTTTTTGACCCACTTATTATTTAAGAGCACGTTGTTTAATCTCCACATATTTGCATATTTTTCAGTTCTCCATGTGTCATTGATTTCCAGCTTCATTCCATTGTGGTCAGAGAAAGTACTTTGTATAACTTCAATCTTTTAAAATTTATTAAGACCTGTTTTGTGCCCCAGGATGTGGTTCAAACTAGAGAATGTTCCATGAGCACTTGAGAAGAGTGTATGGCCTGGTGTTTTGGGATGCAATGTTCTATATATGTCTGTTAGGTCTAGTTCATTTATCATATTATTTAGGTTCTCTGTTTCCTTATTGATCCTCTGTTTAGTTGTTCTGTCTGTTGAAGATAGATGTGTGTTGAAATCTCTCACTATTATTGTCGAGTCATCTATTACTTCCTTCAGTTTTGCCAGTGTTTGATGCACTTTGAGATTCTTTGATTAGGGGCATAAATATTTACAATTGTTATTTATCCCTGGTGTGTTGCACCTTTTATTTACATATAGTGTCCTTCTTTGTCTTTTATAACATTTTTGCATGTAAAGTCTATTTGTCTCATATTAGTACAGCCATCCTAGCTTTTTTCGGTTACTGCTTGCATGGAATGTCTTTTTCAACATCCTTTCACTTACAATCTATTTGTATCTTTGGGTTTAAAATGAGTCTATTGAAAGCAGAATATAGAATAGATCATATTTTTTAATCCATTCTGCCAATCTGTGTCTTTCATTTGGGGAGTTTAATCCATTAAAATTCAAAGTTATTACTCTAAAGGTAGTTCTTAATTCAACTACTTATCATTCATTTTTTATTTGTCAGATCTACTTTTCTCTCTCTTTTTATCTTTTGAGTTAACCTTAGTGAAACTTCTTCAATTCTGTACCCTCACCCAGACCTCTTACTCCTGTCTTTTCTTTTCAGCCAGCAGCACGCTGTTTAGTAGTTCTCATAGGGCTGTTCTCTTAGTAATAAACTGTCTCAGCTCTATTTATCTGTGAATATTTTAAACTCTTCCTCAGTGTGGAAGGGCAGTTTTTCTCAATAGAAAATTCTTGGCTGGCATTTTTTCTCTTTCAGTATCTTAAATATATCAAACCACTGCCTTCTTGCCTCCATGGTGTCTGATGAGAAATCAGCACCTAGTCTTATTTGACTTTTTTCTCTTGCTGTTTGCAGAATTTTCTCCTCTGCTGCATTTAACAGTTTGATTACTGTGTTGCTCAGAGTGGGTCTATTCAGATTTATTTTGTTTTGAGAATGGTGGACTTCTTGGATTTGCATATTTATGTCATTTATAAGGTTTGGAAATTTTTCAGCTTTTAGTTCTTCGAAAAATTTCCTGGCCTTTTGCCCCTTCTCTCCTCCTTATGGGACACCCATGATGCATATGCTAATGCGCTTTGTGTTCTCAATCAATTTTCTGAGACCCTGCTCAAATCTTTCCATTTTTTTCTCCACTTGTTCTTTTTCTGTTTGAATTCAGTTGATTTACCTTCTAATACACTGATTCTTTCTTCTGCTTCTTCAAATCTGCTGTTGTATGGCTCTAATATACTTTTATTTTCATCCACAGTGTCTTTTATTTCCATAATGTTTTTATTTTTCTATGTATTCTTTCTAATTCTTATTTATGCCCTTCTTTTCTTAATATCCTTTATCTATTTATACACATTTTCCTTCACTTATTGGAATTGATTCAGGAGATTTGTTTGCATATCTTTGGCCAGCTTTCTTAGATTCTGCGTCTTCTCTGACTTTTTTATTTGTTCCTTTGACTGGGCCATTTCTTCCCGCATTTAAGTATGCTTTGTGATTTTTTGCTGATAAATGGTCATTTGATTATTTTGGCAGGTCTATTCTGAAGGGCAATTTCTCTCTCTTGTCTAGGATTTAGTTGTAGCCTAAGTTTGTATTAGGGCACTGCTGTTCCACTTGGGTCATCAGCATTTTTCACCCTAAACAGGTTTGTGTTCCTATGTGGTGGGTGAAGACCATGTTTGAGGGTCCCGGGATAGGGTCTGGAGGGGCTGAAAAGCCCTGTATTTTTTCCTTGCATTTTCCAGCCTGCTCAGCAGATGGTGATCTTTGGTGCCTTAATCATCTTCAGAAGCTGTTTACCTCCTAGAGTCCCAGGGCATCTGAACAGATGGGGTTGAAACTGGAAGTTCCTGTGCTCCAACTTTGCTGACCAAAATCAGGCTCAGTGTGGAGCCCTGTCCCCCATTGTACTTGTGTTGGGGGACTCCTTCAGCCACCACAGTCTGAAGCCATCTCCTGAGCAAGGGCTGCTGTTACCCTCATGGGTGGAAGACGGGCACCAAGTATTACAGTCTCTGTCCATGTTTTCTCAGACTCTTCATCCCTCACTTTCCTGGATCTTGAAATGCCCTCCTTGTTCCCTGGGCCCCCAATAGTTGTTTTGGGCAGGTTTTGACTGGCTACTTGCTGCTTTTGGGGAAGATTATGATTTTTCCTCCCTGTTCCTGCATTTTGGAAGCAATTCTTTTTGTCCTTTTATATTCCACTCTCCCCAGCAGCTTAAGTCCTGCCATGGGTCTCTGCAGGCTTGGTTTTATGTATCTGGATATAGCTGAGTCTCTGTCTCACTGATGTGAGAGACTTTGTAGTCTGTGTCCCCAGTGGAGGTGGGACTGCAGTTTCTGTGCACTTTCTGAGGTGTGTTAGACCAAATGAAGGGGAAGGGAGCAGACTACTCAGTCCAGGATAAAAGTTTTCTACCTGATATTTTTCTCTTTCTTCGATTCAGCATTTTTGGAATCCTTCTCCAGTCTTTACCTTCCTGCAGAGTTTTGAACAAGTGAGAATTGTCCTTTTCTTCAGTAATTTTCTTTGGAGAGGTCTTCAATAGCTGTTTACATGACCATGTCGATGACATCACCTCTGAAATCAAGGTGAGGATTTTAACCTCAGAGGGAAAAAAACAAAATACTGTAAATAAATATTCAATTTCACTTAATGGTATGCATATGGATGTATTTAGGTGGAAATGTATTGACGTCTGCAACTTTGAAATACATCAAAAGTTATATGAATTGATGGAGAATAGAGTGTTCAATAGGTAGACAACTCATGTATAATGTCAGTTACAGGATCTAGGTTGTAGTACATGAGCGTTCACTATGAAGTTACTTCAACGTTTTGGTGTGTTGCAATATTTCATAGGAAAATGTTGGAAAACTAAAGCAAATCTGTATGCTAAAAAATTCAAGAGTTTTACTTAGGAAATGACAAACATTAATGATTATATATACTTGTAAATATCAGTAGGATTTCTTATGCCTAGATATGTACTTCTTAGTTATGTTCCAATGACTTCCTCTGATTTAATGCCATAACTTGATAAATATAATGAATTTCCAAATCCATTTCTTCCAAAACCTAGAAAAAAAGCAGTAAATATAAAGGAGAAGAGAGACTTTGGATTTTCTCAATCAATAAAGTATTATACTGAGACACATATGTTCAATTTGATTTGACTTGTATGTTATTTGGTAGAAAATATAGCTGTCCACTTGTATCCACTCTCAGGAAGAAAACATGAGTTTTGATCACTGTTGGAAAGAATGTGTTTAGTAGACAGTGGTGCCTACAGAATGGTAGAAATATAAGGTGCTAACTTAGATATTCTGCAGGGTCATTCAAAGGCAAAATTACAAATTTAGTTAACTGTGCCTTTTTTTTTTCTTATGCCACTCCTTTTCTGCACTCTATTATCCCTACCACTTATTTGCAAAAATCGCTCCCAATCTTACTTCTTCAATAACAATCAAAAGCCTATGTTCTATTATATTATACAAGTTATAAAAAATGCTGCAAATGTTCAACAAATGATCATAGTGATAAATACACAACTATGTGATGATAAATAACTGAATGTGGTGACGAGCTATGTGATGACGCTGTGACCTTCAATTGTATACTTTGGATGGATTATATGTTGTGTGAATATATCGCAATAAAAATTGCATTAAAAATATATATAGGGTGGGCCACCGTGGCTCAGCAGGCAGAGTTCTCAACTGCCATGCCAGACACCCGGGTTTGATTCCCGGTGCCTGCCCATGCAAACAAAACAAAACAAACAAACAAATATATAAAAAAGTAAAATTACACTTTATGACTCCACTAAAGAATATCATTATTTTTCCATGTTTTTGAAGTGCATTTTCCACACATTTCTGCATGTGTATATGTTACAAATCCCTATTTATTAATTCATTGCATTTTCCCCTTTATAACTTAATAACAACAAACAAGATGCAAAGATGAAATTGAGATAAAGTTGCAAATTAAGCACACTGTAAAGGGAATCTATTTAACCTCAATTAAGTAATAATTTCAGTAATGCTGGTCTACACCAAAGAACAAATACAAAATGCTTATCTAAAACTTGAGATATAAGTATCAATTTGTACAGCATGTTTAACTTGCTTGAATTGAATCCCTTCATACAATATGTAAATTGATAGTTTAACTTTTACATATATGATCTTTGTTCAAACTTTTAGGGGTGCATTATGAAAACAATTGATGGGGTGGCTGCCGTGGCTCAGCAGGCAGAGCTCCGACCTGCCGTGCTGGAGGTCTGGAGGTCTGGAGTTCGATCCCTGGTCCCTCCTGCCCATATGCAAATTTAAAAAAAAAAAAAAAGAAAACAATTGATGCCCTGTATATGACTGTTTAAATGAACAGTAATACACATATATTTTGGTGACTTCTCCAAGCATTTAGTTACTACAAACTCAATTAAGATAAATTTCCAAAACCTTCTCCAAAAATCATTGCACTTATTTACACTTACCCAGATAACAAACATTAGTTCCTATTGGCTCTATCCATAGCCAATACTGGGTATTATGTTTCTTTTTTCTGACATGAAAGGCAACATTCTTTGATAACTTTGAAGAACTTTATACAATTTACAATTAAACGTATGTTTTCATGTTAGAATTCAGATACAAAACACTACCATCCTTGATCCATACACATTCCTTCATTTCATTTTATTAAACTGTATTTTAAATAATTTATTCTAAATTTCCTCACTCTTCACTTCCACACATTTATCTTTCTATTCAGAATTATACAGCAATTTTAAAGTGTTTTGTATTCGTTTTTATGTATTCTTATAATATAGGCATTGTTTTCTTGTGCATGTTTTTTCGATTTATATTTTCTTTCCTAGTTTTCCACCTAGCATTATGCTTTTAGGACATATTAATATTTCTTTCTGTCTATATCATCCATTCTTCTAATTGCTGTACTCCTAGTGAAATTCCACATTTTACCTACCTAGTTTTTGGTGTTGGTACCATGGTCTCATCTAAAACTCATTACCTTAGATAATGCTTCTGTGAGCATCCTCCCTCAGTCCCTGTACTGAAACATGCTGAGAATTCTTCTGAGACATGTGCCCAGGAACAGATTTGGTGACTCCTTAACAGGGCGGAGGCAGCCTTCACAGCCCCACCAGTGGTGCTGGATCACTCCCATTTCTACACATCCCTGTCAATGTAATTTCTGCCATTCTTATAGACGTAGAGACGTAACAGAGTGTAGTGTTTCCTCGTATGACAAACCAGGACAATATTAGATGCCTGTATGAGTCCATAAAGAGAAAATCCCTAGAAGAGTATATGGCCCATAGTAAGTGCTCAAAAAATTGTCCCTCATTGCAACAAAGATTAAAGAATACAAACAATAAAACTTACTAGCATTGGTAAAATATAGAAATAAAGCCTGTCACCTTCTCTTCTTATTCTAAATGATTTTTCTAAATGATTTTGCTTATATCAGTATTCCTGTTGATCAAGGTTTTCCATATCCCACTTTAAATAGCACATTGGGTCTTTTCTGACATTATTATCAGACTCACATAAACTCCATTTGAAACAGTGACTCTAATGCCACAGTTTCTTAGACAAATATTCTCTTCATTTCTTGACACTGAAAAAGGCCAAATTGGTATATTTGGAAAAATGCCCAATCAGAAACAGATTTACTAATACATAAGTGGTTCTAACACAATATTCAAAATGCCTAAAGTCATCTTTTCCAGTGGCATTTGAAATGGTAGCTTTAATATTATCTGTTCTAAAAGTTGGCAACATTTTAAATAAACATTTAAATTAATATTAAAAATAATATAATTAGACATTTAAGCTTAATATATGAGAAATGTTGAGAAAAATGTAAACATGTTTATCCCATTTTTAAAAAAGCCTGTGTTCTACATTCTTTTCTTATTTTTGCAAGTCTCAGATGTTTAATTTTTATGAGTTTTGTTTTATATGGATGCATATATACAGATATATTTATTTAAGAAAATATAAAGTGTTAAATCCAGGTTAATATCAATAAAAGGCACTGTATTTATAAAGATATCCCAATTTAAGTCAGTGGTTCAACAAAATGAGAGTTGACTTTTAACTCTCACTACGTGTCTAATGTGGGTCTACAACATGGCTCTGATTGAGGCCATGGGTCAGTAAGCCAGACTGATGCAGTGTCCCCCACCACGTGGGCTTCCAGGATGCCTAAGATAGGAAAAAAGGTATGTAGTAGATCATGGACTGGCTTCTGTAACTTCCATCCAGAAATAGTATGTGTAATTTCCACTTAAATCATATGGACCCCAGAAAGCCATATATCCCCACCTAACATCAAGGTGTGCCTAAAAGGAAGAGATGGAATATTTAGTGAGAACACCCATGATTATGCAGATGATTTATACGCCAGTAAAATACATTTTCAGGAGTCCATAAAATGAAAATAGACTCAAGCGGCACATAGAATAATCAACATTTTTCCTGGAAGGAAACTTATTATTGTAGCGTGTTTATTACCTATGCCATTTAGCTAAGCAGGAACTGTATTTCCACATACATATCCAAGTTAGACTCAACTACAGGAGAAATTTCTATACAACCTGGAGAGTGGAGGTGAAACAGAAGCTTAACATCTCTTATGGCTGATGTTAGGGTAAGAGGCGTTGTTGCAGCTCATGTATTAATGAGCTTTTGTTAATTTATCGGCTTTGTGGGCCTGGGGAAGCAGCGATTTTTGGTCCATGAGTGAGAGGAGGGGTCTATGGAGGCTGGGTGATGGAGTTCTGGCTCTGGTCTCCTTCATGATAGGGCAGTGTGTCCCTGAATCCACTCCATGATTATTGCCCAGTTGCAGAAAGCAAAATCAGAGTTGACATAATCAGTGATTGGGATAATTATAAGAATTTGACAAATTTGCATGATTATATATCCACAGAAAAAGTTAATTGTATATCTAAAGCAAAATGATTAGTTAAGCAAACAATTAAAGAAACTAAGATATAATTTCCAAAGATGTATAGAAATAAATCAAAAGACTTTTCCACAGATAAAATAGGACTTTAACAATTGACAATTAGAAGATGGAGGCACATGTTTAAAGATTATAAAAATAAATAATGTGCTAATCAGTTTTCCTCCAGGTGTCTTATACAATCAAGGGAATGAAAGAGTCCAAAATTTACAGGACAGGCTGTAAAGCTGAATGCTCCAATAATGGGTCTGGAGTAACTCCACAGAGAGACTCACTGGCTGAAGAAGCAGTGAAAAAGTCTCTCTTCTTCCTTAAAAGTCTTCAACTAATTGGATTATCTCATTGGTGAGAGATATGACTTAGTTGATCACAGACGTAATCAACCACAGATGCAATCAAGTGACGGATGATTTAATACACCAGCCTTCCAGTTTATCAATCAGCCATGCAATATCCTTGCAGCAATAGTCAGGCCAGTGTTTGACTGATCAGACAACTGTGCATCATCACTTGGCCAAATTGGCACCAGAACCTAACTATCACAGTCCACCTCTTGTCAACTTGGCAGATATACACATCACCATGAAACATGCATAATCCCCACATACAACACAATAACAGACATATTTTGCCTAACAATACTCAACTGTCTTACATGCAACAGGAAACACACTACATCTCTCCAGAATAGGATGCAAGCCCTTAAACTCTATATCCTATGATTTAAATACCATACATGAACAATACAACTTAAGTCATATGATAAGAGGAAAACAAGATATTTGCTTATGTGCAAATGTACACGTCATTATAATAAAACAGGAAGGAAATTTTCATAAGTCAGTCCTCATTTCTGTAACAGGTTACATGGGTCATACTTCATATTTATCACTATCATCTACTACCCATTCCATGTTCTCTTTACCTTCAGCAAGCACTTCAGCTGGACATGGTTTTTGCCAGGTGGTCTGATGCAAACCTTCATCCTTGAAGTTTCTGGGCCATTGGTAGTCCTTCCTGGATTGGTTTGTTGCAGTTTTCCATTGACTTGAATCACAGGGCATGGTACTTTTCTTAGTATTTTAAGAAAAACCCTAGGGGAGATCTCCTGTATTACAGAAAACTCTTCTTTACCTCCATCGTGTAGGTGCAGTCCTAATTCCACTTGATAGGATCAATCATCCCACACAGAATACTAATCCCTTTTTGTGCATGTTGATTCAGTGGCATGAGAAGCCCAAAGTGGCCAGGTGGATCTCCCCATAGGTCACACTTGGTACCTCAACTTTTGGTACCTGTTGGGACTTTAGTTATAAGTCTTGAAGAAAAGAGAGGTAGTGGAGGTGGGTCATGAAAAGAAACAGAAGTGTCTTTCAAGCACATCACCTGAGGGCATTCCCTTGGAGTTTCATCTGGTAAAACAGGATTAGTCTCTGAAGACAGAGGAGTGAGGGGTGTTTCCCCAGGGGAGGTGGTTACAGGGTTAGCAGGCAGTGAAAGATTAATCGTATTAGGGGGCAGACTCCTCTAGGCAGACTGGAGGCTGGGAAACTGTTTCCTCAAGCCAGGCTGCAGGTGGGAAAGCTTTCTCCTCAGTCTGTTACAGATTTGTCTAACAAAGACTCAGCAGATGTCAGGGATTCCATCTCCTCATTGCCATCATTACGAAGCCACATATCTCCATTCCAAGTTTCAGGATCCCATTCTTTTCCAATCAAAGCCCTTACTTTAACAGTCGAACTCTGCAAGGTTGAGATTTTCGTTTGTTGTAAATCTGCTACTGGCACAATGAGGCTTTGTGTCTAGTTTTCAGAGATCTCAAGTCTGTGACTACAGGAAATACAATTTTCTTTCAGAGAAAACATGGAACTTTTACATTGTTTATATGGCACTTAAGCTGCACATATACAGCCTTCATCTCATCCCTTTCCCTCATCACTGTATCCAGCGTATCTAACAACAACCAACCAATATCATTATACCTATTAATTCCACAAAATTCTGTAAAGGTGTCAAAAACACTCTCATCCAGAGCCTTGCCTCATATAAACATACAATTAGCAGAATGTAGTGGTGATATTTTGAGTATCTCTCTTGCCAACTCACCCCATGGACTGTCTGTGCCATCTTGATTATTGGAAACAGAGTCATTAGTGCCTTGGCATCTAATCAGGGTAGAAAACCAATTGTAAAAAAACATTTTTTAAGATTTTATTTCACAAGAACCAATCCTGGTACCAAGCTATATTAGTCAGAGTTCTCCAGGTAAACAGAACCAACAGGAGATATCTGTAAATATGAGATTTATAAAAAAGTCTCATGTACCCATGGGAATGGAAGAGTTCAAAATCTGCAGGGCAGGCCATGAAGCTGGCAGCTTTGGTAAAGGGTTTGAATGAACTCCGTAGGAGAGGCTCACTGGCTGAAGAAGCAGTGAAAAAGTTTCTTTTATTCCTTAAAAGTTTTCAACTGGTTGGATTATCTCATTGGTGGAATACAGGCCTTAGTTTATGGCAAATATAATCAGCCACAGATGCAATCAAGTGACTTACGACGTAATACACCAGCTTACTGGCTATTAATCAGCTATGAAATATCCTTGCAGGAATGGTCAGGCCAGTGCTTGCCCAACCAGATAACTAAGCATCATGACTTGGTCAGGTTGACACAAGAGCCTAACCATCACACATTCTCTCCTTTTTTCTTTTTTATCTTGTAAGATTAGTTGATTCTAAATTTGATAGGGAAATATAAATGGCTAGAACAACCAGGATACACTTTGAGAAGAGAAAGGTACAGGATTTACTCAAAAAGTGCTTAAGACATTAATTAAAAACTTAAATATTTAAAAGAGTTTGATAGTGCTACAGCACATACAAGTAAACCAGTTAAATAGACTGGAAAGCATAGAAACAGATTCTTAAATACATGAGAGCTTACCTAGTGACAAATACAGTCCTTCAGTCTGTGGGAAAATGGAAATTTAAATAATTGTATTATTACTATTAGTTATGTATACGGAATAAAATGCAAGTTGATCCCTATCTCTGACCACACCTAAAAATAATATAAAAATAATAAAAAATATATTACAGGTAGGTCATAAAACTCAATTGAGAATGCAAAACAATAAGATGCTTATATTTTGATCGCCTTGGTGATGTGAAAGACTTTTTAAACAAGATACAAAAGCACTAACGAGCAAGGAAGAGGTTAATACATTTGATAACATTAAAATTAAGATTTTATGCTTAACAAAAGGCACAATTTGTGTCTCTTTTGATAAAGAGTCAAGAGGCAAATCATAGAATCAGATATTACCTCGACAACACACAAAAATGGGAAAGACTTGTATCCTGACTATAAAGAGAACAACTAAAAATATATGAATAAAGACAAACCGACTGTTAAAAAAATTCAAAAGAATTAGGCAATTCATAAAAGAGAATCTAAATGGCCAGGAAACTATGGATAGTTCTCAGTCTCATTACTAGTTAGGAAATGTAGATGAAAAGCATAATTTAATACTACTTCACAATCAGTAAATAGGCTTTCATTTAATACTTGTGACAGTACTAAGGGTGGGTGAGGATGTGGAGCAAAGAAAATCTTTCTTATAAGTGACTGGTGGAAGTAAAAATTGATACAACCACTTTGGGATAAATATTCACAGTATCTCATATTTGAATAAACTTATAATCTACCCAGCAACTTCACTTTTAGATAGATGCCCTATGGAAATGTATGCTTATGTGCAAAGGGGAAATTATACAAGAATTTTCACAGCAGCTGTGTTCATAATGGTGCTAGCAGATGTCAATAAACAGCATAGATAAAAACATGCAACATATTTTCAACATGGAATGCTATATAACCATGAAAATGAATGAAATGTTGTGATTCCATTTATTTCCAAAGTGGGCAAAACAAAATTAAAATGTTCAGATGTGCATAATTACTTGGTAAAACTTTTTAGATTTAAAACATGCATTTCAGCAATTTTATCCAATGATGTTAATAGGTCCAGTGATCTGCAGATTATGAATTAAGCAATTGTATGGCAAGGTACAAGTTATTGTAAGAACTGGACTCAATGGAGTTTCTCAATGGAGTGTGAAAACTTAAATTTGTATTTGTGGGAGAATAGGAGAATGGGGTTTGAGGAAGCAATACATTTTAAAGCGAAATATTCCTACTAAAACTATAACAGTCCCAATCATTGTTAACAGGCAGCGGCTGAGCGGGGTGGGGACGGGGCTCCTGAGGCCAGCCCAGGGTGCTGCGCCCGGGGCAGCGGCGGTGTGCACAGGTGTGATGGGCAGATAACAGAGAAGACCTTCGCCTCCTCAGCAGGGAGTCAGAATGGCCGAATGCTTTCTGCCTCCCATCAGCAGCACCAGTGAACAGCACAGGGTGGAACCTGGTCAACACTGGCCCCCAGCTCTGAAGATCTCTCAGCCTGACAAAATTCCCTGGGTTGTACTGGACCAGCGAACCTCACCTCCCCATGAAAGCCTCCTGATATAGTGTCTGATGATGAGAAAGACCATGGGAAGAAAAAAGGAAAATTTAAGAAAAAGGTAAAATGCACGGAAGACTATGCTGCCTTTCAGAAAGATAGCTCTGGAGATAAAGCCCAAAGTCCTTCCAAAATGAAAGAGGTCCAAGGGAATCCATATCTCCAAGAAGCCTAGCTTTTCTACAAAGAAGGAGAAGGACTTTAAAAGAGGAACCCAAAGAAGAAAAACATAAAGAGGAGTCAAAAGACTAGACAACAGTTGATGTTGTTAAACATTGGAAAGAAAAGAAGGAAAAGAAAAAGCCAACACAGGAGCCAGAGGTGCCTCAGGTTGATGTTCCAAATCTCAGACCCCTTTTTAGCATTCTCCTGGCTGCAGCAGTGGAGAGACTATGATTATGACGGCGTTCAGCTACAAGCAGTTTTTTGGGAGTATGTAGATTACCTCGAGAAGTACGGCATCTACAGAGTTTCAGGAATTAAATCAAAGGTGGACGAGCTAAAAGCAACCTATGACAGAGAAGAGTCTCCAAAGTTGGAAGAATATGAGCCAGATGCTGTAGCCTGTTTGCTGAAGCAGTATCTGCATGCCCTTCCAGAAAACTTGCTCATCAAAGAGCTGATGCCTGGGTTTAAAGAGACACGTGGGAGAGGCACGTGGGATGAGCATGGAGGGTGAGAAGGTGCAAGAGGTCCATGTGAGAGGAGCACAGGGGGTGAGAAGGTGCAAGAGGTCCAGTGCCTGATGAAGGAGCTGCCTGAGTGCAAACATCTCATCTCCTGGCTAATCATGCACATGGATCATGTCCTCTCCAAGGAGGTGAAAACGAAACTAGACATACAAAACATTTCTATGGTGCTTAGCCTCTCTGTGCAGATTAGCTATCGTGTCCTATATGGGTCTTTCACACACATGCAAGAACTCTTTGGAGATGTGGTTCTAAAGCATATGACAAAGCCCCTTGTCTGCTCTATCATGGCTACCATGCCTGCACTGCCTGGCACCCAGGAGAGCATCAAGGAGGAGATTAGAAGACAGAAGTTTCTCTTGAATTGCTTACGTAGAGATTTGCAGGGTAGAACAAAGGATTTATCTAAAGAAGAATGATTATGGGAAGTACAAAGAATTCTGACAGTTCTTAATAGAAAACTGAGAGAAACTAAAAGACAAGAATATAAAGCCAAGACTGCACAAGAGAGAGCCAGTCTTTGAAAGAGGATGTTTCTAAAGAAGAAATGAGTGAAAATGAAGAAGTTGTAAATATTCTTCTTACCCAGGAAATCGAGATCCTGAAGGAGCAGGAAAATCTCCTGGCCATGGAGCAGTTCCTTCACTGGCGATTGCTTCTGAGATGGAAGAGACAGAACGCCTGCGAGTGAAGATTCCTGAGATCTAGACTCGTCAGCAGCATGGTCCAAGTGAAACTGAGCAATATTCCTCTGAAAGTGAGAGTGAGGATGAAGAGGAACCGCAGATCATTCTGGAAGATATACAGTGACAGAATGAAGAGCTAGAAATAAAGAAAAATCATTTGAATCAAGCGATTCATGAAGAACGAGAGGCCATCAACAGCTCGGGCTGTTCCAGATGCAGCAAGCCAAGTCCCAGCACAGGTGCCGGAAGAAGAACCCGAGAAACATGAGGGTGGTTCCACCGCCGCGGGACAGTGTCCTCGAGACAAAAGCAGCTAAAAAGCAGCCAAAGGTAGCCAAGGAGCAGGGAAGCCATCACCAAGCAAAGACAGGAAGGAAACGCCAATCTGAGCAGCCATGTGGGATTGTCACAGAATCCTCTAGACTTAAAAAGACCTGGGCATCTTACTGTAATACCGAGAATCCCCGTGCAGTGTACATTATATGTAAAACGTCTCCTGTTCTCAGAGACTCTGCTTTGTCTCATACCAAGGACTTCTACCCTTCAAGCTCAAGTTACATGGGGGCAAAGCATTGCAAATATTTTGGGGCTTGGAGGGGACGGATGAGTTTTTCTATATAATGTCAGCTTATTCGAAGATTAATTTTCTTTAATTTAAAATAACTCAACCCTCGAATATCTTCTTTTAAAACTTCGTTTTCCTTGCTTTTTAAAATCACAGCAGGATCAAGAGCTCTTTCTCTCATTCAAGGGGGAAAATAACGGAAGTTGAATATTGTATGCCTATCTGGTGGGTTGATCCATTGTCTCTCCGTCGGGATTTCTGCTTACCTGGTCACTCTTGCTTGTGCCTTTATAACCTTTTCCGTGCAAAATATGCAATGGGATTTCGCATCCTATTTCTGACTGGCCAGAAAGGCCCTTACTGGGAGTCACCGTGGCCCACCTTGTCAGTTCGGTTTGCCGCTCTCAACCACCGTCAGCCGGTCCCAGTCTCCGGCCTCGCGGCTGCGGATAAAATGGTGCTGTGGGACTTGCGGGGCAGCCGGGGCAGAAGGCCTGAACTTCCTGCTCCTGACGGCTAGCGATCGGCCGGTGTCTTCCACTGAGGGAGGTGGACGTAATCCATCCACAGAAAGTTCTGTTTCTCCTTGTGATTGACCCTGCAGTGAAGGCAGAATGGCTTGTATTGCTCGCTTAAGGCGGAATGTAAACGTCCGCCTGCCCCAGTGAACCACAGGTGCGCTCTGATACGCGCCGTTTCGATCAGCTGGTTGCTGGACAATCCAGCCGACCAGATTGAGCCGTAAAAGTAGACACTGCTTTTCCTTTTAGTGGTAGCGAGGATCTCCCCACCCGGTTTTCCGGCTGCAGTCTCGGGTCTAGAAGATCCGGGGCTTCTGGAGGCCAGCTCCCGAGACTGTCAGGATGGACCGCAGCGAGGAGAAGGCGCAGGAGCTCCTGACTGCAAAAGGAACCCCACCCCCCAAGGTGATGAGAGACCCCCCAAGAGTGCTCTATCCTTGCCTACTTCCAGGCGGTGTTTATTTTCAGCGCTTGTTTGATGTTTTGTTTGTTTGTTTATCCTCTACATACTGCGCTGTTGTGACTTGTTGGTCATTATTTGAATTTTGTAAGGAAATTAAAAAAGCTTTGTTATAGAAACCAACATACTATTTTTTTTTTTAATCTGAAGAAGAGATATTATGGTGACTGAAAATATGGTCAGGTGTCAAATATAAATGTATAAAGCCCTCTTGCTGTCCTGTATGTCAAATTGCATTCATTTTATATTTGCTGACAATAGGAAAGATTCCTGTGGGAATAAATGATTAATTTCTATCAAGGTGTCATGGATTTTTTAAATTAGTATTTCATTATAAATGTCTCAAGTGTTGGCTAACTAATTTTTGCCAGGACCATTATTGATGAAGCAAATAAATTCAATAGCCATTGGCGGGGGCAGGGAGCGGGGAGACACACAACTCTATTAATGCATTTAAAAACTATTAGCAGTCTTTCATATTAAACCTAGACTGTTTACTTAATTGATCTTCTGTGGAATATTCTCAATTTATGCCCAAGTCAAGAAGGTTAGCCTGGGTGTCCTACATCATAGGAAGAGGTCAGGGAAGGATCGCTGCTGCTGCAGAGTCAATTGTGTAAGCATGCCTCTACTACCCTCTTGGTACTGCAGCTTTTCTGGTCCCAAGAAGGAAACCTCAGACACCAGCGATGAGATATTGGTCAAATAATTAAACAAAAGAATTTTTTTCTATAAAATATAAAGTTATATAAATTTAAGTTTTCTTAGTTCCATTTTTCTTCTATCAGTTCTACCAGTTTGAAAATGACACCTTCTATTTCTAGTCTACTGGCTACCCGTAAATGTTAACTAACATCCTTAAGCTTACAGTTCTCTAATAACTGTAGCGCATTTTTTAAATATTTTATCTCTCTACTCTATAGTCGTCTGTATCTGTCACTTTCAAATCATCTGAAATTAAATGAAATATTTTATTTTAAAATATGACTTTCGCGACAATATTTATTTGACAAAAATGTTTTGTCAATTTCTTGACCTTACTGGTTCTTTCAGAGAAGCTCATTACCAGGTGATTTTCTGGGTCTTTATTTGACTGAACATTTCTTTCACTTTCAATCTTGAATGACACTTTGACTGCATTGAGAATTTTGGATCCAGCACGTTGAAGATGTTGCTCCTTTGTTTCCCTGTGTCCAGTGTTGCTGTCAATCCCGTGGTTAGTGAATCTTTTTCCTTTGGAGGTGACCTGATTTTTTTTCTCTGATAGTAGTAGTTTCTGAGTTTTCTCTTGATGTTTTTGTCTGGGAATTTCATTAAATATCTCCCTATTCAACTGTATGAATGCTTTGGCTATTATTTTTTCAAATATTGCCTTGTTTATATTTTTTCCAGTCACCACCCTCCAAATTTCTAATAAAAAATGAAGGTGCTTTGACTTCTATCTTCCTTGTGTCCATTTTCCTATTATCTCCTCATCTCTTTATCCTTTGGGCTAAACATGTTTTGGGACATTTTTCCAAACTAATATTACAACCTTATAGTTCCTGTTCTACCTTATCTTTAGCTTTGAAACTGGCTCATTATTGGCTTTGCAAATATGTTTTTTATCATTCCCAAAATTTGGTGGGAAGAAACTGTTCCATCTGCCAAATCTGGTATGTTGAATCCAATGTAACTGCTTCATTTTTTTTTCTAATTTTTGCTTATGAAGATGTACCTGGAGTTGAATAAAGGACTGAAATAAAATAGTTGAAAGTGATTTGATTACCAAGATAAGATACAATATGTTGCAAACTTTATGTGGCTATTGTAGCAACATTCAGCAAATGACAATCACCTATCATGCACTGTTCTAGGTATTTAGGATACATTAGTTTAAAACAAGAAAAAAAACAAAAAAAGAAAACATCTTGCCCTCGTCTAGGGTGTTTTTCTAGTATCTGAATAACACAGTTCCTGTGTAGTGAACTATTTTAATAATATTAGGTTTTCAATAACACTATTATAAATATTGGTCATTTCTAGATGTTTTTTGAATTATGTTTTGGGGAGACTAAGGGATCAAGCAATGAAAAGAGACTCCCTTAGTCTCTCAAAACCAGCATATCTTACACCCATAAAAAATAATTGGAACATATTCCCAGTTATATACATGTTGAGTCATAAATTTATTCATAATAAATATATTTTGTAATTTGTGGTTATATTACACTATTATATGCTTAATAAAATAATGCAACATATAAATTTTATAAGCATAATAAATGCCTTATGAATAAAATATTTTTAAGTTATTAAAGCCATAAAATTTGCTCTCAAGCCTTAAATATTTTCCCTCATGTTCTGGATTCTTGTATTTTAATCATCTGGCTAACCAGGTACTTCAAACTACCATGGATAGTTTGAAACATTTTTTCCTATTTATGACACCCCATGGGGATCTCTGTCCCCATGTAATCCTCTAATGGAGCCATCAGCAGAGGCCTGCCCTCCCTGACCCAGAGCCCACAAGCTGACCTCTGCCATCTGGGGTCCATTGCTTGTATGCGCTTGGCCTACTGACATGCATACCACCTCCTCTAAAACTCCAGTGTCAGCATTTTGATCTTGCAAATTATTAGCTATCTAATGTAATAAACTAATCCGTACTGGTAGGACAGGGTTGCAGGAGCAACTACTGCATATTTTTAACATTTTGCTACTTGATATAATGTCCTTTTCTTTAATAACGTTAGACTAGCAGGGGGAACTTCATGTGAAAATTGAATCATGGCGTTCTTCTCAGTCAACAGAAAAGATAGTTTTTAGAGCAGAACGAAACACTATAGTGTTACATCATTCCAGTATTGTTCTGGAATATCGCTTTTCTTCTACCACCGTACCTTCGATGTTAGTCAGCACTTATTTAGTACTTAATGATATAGGTATTACTTACTTTTACCTCCTTTAAAATTACTTTTTCATAACAATTTACTATACGTTTAAAAAAACATTTTTTTTCTCATGAGGAATTAAAATGAAAATTAAAAGTATCTAAGTCTCCATCATAGTGAATCAATCAGCATTCATTCAAAGATACAGAACCACTACGCTATATATGTGAAGGGATTTGTTGGAGGAATTTGGCCTGGTGAAATTGAGGGAGCTGCTTAAGATAAAGCTCTGCTGTATTCACGTGCGAGGGTGGAGCTTGAGGTCCGCAGGACAGGCAGGTGAGAGGGCAGGTGAACGCAAACTGGGAGAGAACAAGGAAAAGGTGGCACCCACAAGCACGCACTGAGGCCGGCTAGGACAGTAGGAAGCTCTGTGAGTTGTTGCTGCCTCTGATCCTGATGGTACGGGTGTCCTGCAGAGGCAGAGGCCCTTCATCAGGGAGCTAGGCTCATACACCGGGCCCTGGCATCACAGCCACGGAGCGGGAAGTGGAGGTTTCAGGCCCAGCTGCTGCCAAAGAGGTGAGTCAGCAGGTCAGCAACAATGCGTGGGAGCTACAAAAGGGGGGCTGCTTCCCACTCGCTCTGAAAGTCTCTCACAGACGGCTGCAGCCCTCTCTAGAAGCCGGTGTGGTGATTCCTCAGGAACCTAAGTATACAACTTCCATATGACCCAGTGACCCTGTCACTAGGTATTTATTCAGAAAATCTGAAAGCAGGGACATGAGCAGTTTCACGCCGATGTTTATAGCTGCGTTATTCATGATTGCGAATAGATGGAAATAGTCCAATTGTCCATCGATTGATGTGTGGATAATCAAACCGTAGTACAGACATACGTTAGAGTATTTTGCAGTTGTAAGAAGGAAGGAAGACCTGATGCATGCAACAATGTGGGTCAACTTTAAGGGCATTAGACTGAGCGAAATAAGCCAGACACAAAAGGACAAATATTGTATGGACTCATTAATATGAACTAATTAAAATGAGCAAACTTTGGGAGTTAAAATCTAGAGTACAGGCTACCAGGAGATAGAAAGAGGGTTGAGAATGGGCAGATGATGCTTAAGGTATATAATAAGGTTAATTGTAAAGGTTCAGAAATGTATAGGGGTGTGTTCTAGTTTGCTAGCTGCCGGAATGCAATATACCAGAAATGGAACGGCTTTTAACAAGGGGAGTTTAATGAGTTGCAAGTCTACAGTTCTAAGGCCAAGAAAATGTCCCAATTACAACAAGTCTATAGAAACGTACAATCAAACACATCCAGGGAAAGATACCTTGGTTCAAGAAGGCCGATAAAGTTCAGGGTTTCTCTCTCAAATGAGAAGGCACATGGTGAACACAGTCAGGGTTTCTCTCTCAGCTGGAAGAGCACATGGCGAACACAGCATCATCTGCTGGCTTTCTCTCCTGGCTTCCTGTTTCATGAAGCTCCCTGGGAGGCGTCTTCCTTCTTCATCTCCAAAGGTCGCTGGCTGGTGGACTCTCTGCTTTGTAGTGTTGCTCTCTCTGAATCTCTCATTCTCCAAAATATTTCCTCTTTTATAGGACTCCAATAAAACAATCAAGACCCACCCAAATGGGTGGAGACACATCATCCCTTAATCCAGTTTAACAACCACTCGACTAAATCACATCATTCACAGTTCTGATTACAGTTTCAAACATACAGCATTGAATAGAGATTATTCTACCTTTATGAAATGGGGTTTATATTAAAACATGGCTTTTCTTAGGGGGCATACTTCCTTTCAAACCAGCACAGGGTGACAGTAACACAATCCTGTAAGTAATTAGCAATACTGTGTGTGAATATGGTTGAAAGGGGAAAGCTAGGGTCCTGAATTCACTGGAAGAAAATCGAGAGGATAAAACATGGTGCTGTATAACACAATGAAACCCATGGTAGACGATGACTGGGTTATAAGAAGGTTCTTACATGAACTACAACAAACATATGTTACTATTACAAGGTGTTAAAATAAGATGTTATATGGGAAAAATGCAATTAATGCAAACTAAGGACTATTGTTAACAATAACGTTGTAATATTCTTTTATCAGTTGCAACAAAGGTACCATACCAAAGCTACATGTCAATAATAGGGGAGTAGAAGAGGTATGGGTTGTTTTTTTTTCTTTTCAGACCAAAGTGAATTTCTCAAATTGATTGTCGTGGTGAATGCATAGCTATGCAATTATACCAAGAGTCATTGACTTTATGCTTTGGATAGATTATATGGCATGTGGATAAAAATCTTTAAACACACACACACACATTTCTCACAGAAATCCCTTTTATGGTCCGCTTTAATCAGAAATAAACAGAAACGGGAATTTTGGTAAATATTCAGCCTAGTCAAAAATTTCCACATTACAGAGCCACTCCGTATAGCATTCTTCATTGAACTACATTCTGCTAATTCTACTGCAATTTTCTGAATATGTTTAGCAATCTTGGAAGCTGTGTTCATCTATTCGGGGCACAGGACATATCTAAGGCTACTAAGGGATGTTCTGAGTACCTGGAATGAATGTTAGCAGATGAGAGCAACTGTTAGAATGGTTAATTTGATTTAGTAATCAAATCAATTTCATGTTTTACTGAGTTGATCATCAGAATGGATGATTTAATCATGAATGTAGTCAAACTTAAATTTAAAAAATTTAGTTCTAATTTTAAAAGCATTATCCTTAGACAATCAGATGGTGGTTCAAAAGTCAGGTTTTTAAAATATAATTATATTTTATAATTCAAGGAAGCACTCAAGGCTTAGTGCATCAAGAATTTTATCTTCACAATACACTCAAAGGTAAATTGCCTGTCATTTCTGATCACAATATTTTATTTGGTCATTATTTATTTTGTCATGTAAAAAAATTTATTTGTCATCAGTTCACAAGCTGCCAGTAAAAATTAGCATTTCCCAGAGTGAAATTAAAAAAAAGTGTTTGAAAATAGGCTATTTACTCCCTTAACTAGAATGAGGTCAGCAATCCTTTCAGCCATTTAAGAAACATAGTTAATGAACTTAATCTTTACCTCAGTCGCTGAAATTAACCCCAGAATTCTTTTAAAAACTGAGAAAGAATTTTGAATTTAATTTTAATTTCAGGAGAAAATTAAAGCCATATAAAAGCATCACTGTATCTGAATGAAAATCTAGCATTCGGATTCAAAGAAAATATGGCGATAGTTTTTTAAATCAAAGTGAAGGAGAAAATAAATTCCACTCTTTAAATACAAAGCTACTTTCATTTTTAAAGCTATTTGAAATACATTGAATAACACAAAAAGAAAAGTAAAAATTCACCAGTAAGCACTCCAATTAATATATACCTATAGATAGATAGAAAGGTTGGTAGATGAGATAGATAAATACAGAAAGATAGATGATAGATTAATTGGTAAAGATGTAGATATGTACATTTGAAGTTGTGACTAAACCCCCATGCAATGTCATCTTTTATAAGTAACAAACATTAGTAGTTTGCTATATCTTCAGAATAGATTTTTTCATGTGTATATATGACACACACAATTGCATACATGCATGCACACATAGACACAACCAAATTTCTTTGAATTAAAATGGGTTTAGGCTTTACAAGAATTTTCCAATTAATATATCATGAACATTTTTCCTAAGGCATAGAACATTTTTTCTGATAATTTCCACAATGATCCAATAGAGGAATATAACATAAAATGCACTTATCAAGTCCCCTAATTTTGGTTATTTAGGTTGTTTCCCTTTTGGTTGTTATTTGTCTTGCTATTTAAAATAATTTTTTATCAAAAGACCTTATGCCTTGTGTGGATGGATTACTTAATTCTGCAGTAATTAAACGTTTTCCCTCACTGTATATAAATAAGTAGAGGTTCTTAATTTTAATGTAGTCAAATTTATAATAAATTTTCTTATAAGAGATTTTTTCAATATATCTATCTGTGTACCTGTGGTGGTTTGAAGCTGTGTGCACACTGGAAAAACATGTTCTTACATTTAATCCATTCCATCGTAAGCAGCATGTGATGCAGTTATTCATTTAAGGTGTGGCCCACCTCGATCAATCTACAGTGATTCCAGCAATAGGATTAAGGCCCTTCCTGATTATAAGACAAATAAAATTCAGACAGACAGAGAGAATGTAGCATGTAGCCAAAAGCTGAAAATCAACAGAACCCAGAAGAGAAGGGAGAGACTGGGAGATGCCACCATTTGTCTTGCCATATGACAAACTAAGGACCAAGGATCGATTGCAAGCAGTCAGCCACAGAATGCCACAGTCTTCAGAGGGAAAGCATTGCCTTGACGAAGCCTTGGTTTTCACATTTTCTTATCCTCAAAACCATGTAAAAACAAATGTTCATTGTTTAACCTGAGCCATTTCATGGTATTTGCTTGAACAGCCTAGGAAACTAAAACAGTACGTATTTATTTTAACAACTTTCTTGTAATACAATTGACATATAATAACTTGCATATATTTAAGTGTAAAATGTGATACATTTTGACACATATATACACCTGTAAACCCATTACCACAAACAAGATGATAAATATATTCTTAGATTCATTATAATCCCTATTATTTGTAACTCACCGAATTCCCCATTTCCCAGAAACCACTTATCTGCTTTCAGTTACTGTTGATTAGTATGTACCTTCAAGGGTTTTGTATAAATAAAAGCATATGGTATATATTCTAACTTTGTCTGGTTTCCTTCATTCAACATAACTTTTTTCTGACTCATCCGTATTACTATATGTATTAAAAGTTCTTTCTTTATTCGTGAAGTAGAATTCTATTGTATGTATATATCATAATCTATTTACCCAATCACCTGGTGATGGAAATCTGAGTTATTTCCAGTGTAGGCCTATTAAAAATAAACCTTCTGTGACCATTCATATACAAGTCTTTGTATGGGCCTATGCTTTCCTTTCACTTGGTACAATATGTAGGAGTGGAATGATTGGAAAATATGGTAGACATATGAATAACTTCTTAAGAAATTGCCAAATTTTCTTCCAAATTGATTGTGCCACTTTAAACCAATTGTGCCATTCTAAACCAGCACTGTATGAGAGATTCTACACCTTTAAATCTTCATCAACACTTGCTTTCATAACTTTTAACTTGAAACCCTTTCAATAGGTGGGAAGTGGCATGTTATTGTGGATTTAATTTGCATTTCCCTAAGTGACCATCTTTTCATAGGCTTGTTTGCTATTTTACTATCTTCTTCAGTGAAGTAGCTCCTCCAAATCTTTTGCCCAATTTTAGGGGTGTTTTGAGAATTATTGCTATACTACAAATAAAAGTCATTTTGCCAGATATATGCTTTGTAAAAATTCTCACCTAGTCTTTAACTTTTTCTTCATAGTCTTAACAATGTTGCTTGAAGAGAAGACATTTCTTATTTTGAGGAAGTTCAATTTATCAACATTCTGTGCATGTATGGATTGTGCTTTTAGTGTCATAGCTAAAAAACCTATGCCTAACCCAAGAACAAAGATTATTTTCTTATGATTCTTTTCTAGAAGTTTTATAATTTTAGGTATTTTATTTTGAGTTAATTTTTGTATATGATGTAAAGTATATACCAAAATTTTCTTTATTTTCCAAATGGGTGTAAGATTTTCCCAGCACCATTTCTGGAAATTACTGTCTTTTCTCCACTGCATTGACTTGGTATCTTTTTCCATTGCGTACTGTTATGTTCTTTCCAGATATGCATGGGTGTATTTATGGTCTCATTATTCTATCCCACTGGCCTGTCTTTATTTATCTCAATACCAAATTATCTTGATTATTGTTGCTAGATAATAAGTCTTGATATCATGCAGTATTAGACATCAAACTTTTTTCTTCTTTTTCAGGTTGCCCTTCTCCTTTTTGTGGCAATTCTAGGCCCTCTGCATTTCCAATCACATGTTAGCATGAGCTTGTCACAATTTACAAAAAAACCTACTGGGATTTTGATCTGTTGACAAATTTGGGGAGAACTGTCATCTTTAAACTATTGAGTCTGAAGACTCATGAACAGTGTATATTTTCCTATCTATTTAGGAATTCTGTATTTGTTTTGTTTGTTTTCTATACTATGATTTTCACTCTGGCATCAATCACTTATTTTTTTGGCTTAAATAATGAGTTATGTTTGTTCTTCTTTTTTTACATTGTTAAGATGGAAGCTGAAGTAATTTACTTGAAAACTGCCTTCATTTTTAAAATAATCATTTAGTGATATAAATTTATCTCTACCTACTGCTTTTCTAGCTTGTCAAAAATATTGATATGTAGTGTTTTCATTTTTTTTTCAGCTCAAAATAATCTCTAATTTCCTCTCTTGTTTCTTTTTGGCTTATACTTTTAAACATATATTATCAGCTTTAAACAATTGGGAAATTTCCAGATTTTTGTAATTGATATCTAATTTAATTTTACTGTGGTCCTAGAACAAATTTAATGCAACTTATGAAATAACTAGAATTAGATATAGTTTTGTAAATGTTCTCTGTGTATTCTGAAAGAATATGTATTCAGCTATTGTTGGGTGAAGTGTTCTATAAATGTCAAGTAGATCAACTTGTTTGGGTCATGATCAAGTCTTCTATATTCTCACAGATTTCCTGTTAATTATTGAATACATTACTCTGAGAGGAGTATTGAAATCTCTGAATATTATTGTGGATTTGAGCATTTCTATTTTAAGTTTTATAGGTTAGAATTGCCACATTTGGCAATTCTCATATTAGGTGTAGAGACTTTAGAATTATTAGAGTCTCTTCATGAATAACCACTAAACATTCCCTCCTTGTGGCCCTGTGTATTTGAACCTCCTTGTACCCTAATCTTTAGCATACACTGATCTGTTCTCCAACCCTATAGTTTTGTCTTTTTCAAAATGCCACATAAATAGAATTGTTTAGGAGTTATCCTTTTGAGCTTTGCTTCTTTTATTATAGCAATTGCCTTTAAAATTCATCTATATCACTGCATGTATTAACAGCTCATCCCTTTTATTGTTCAGTAGTATTCCTTCGTATGAAACTAACAAAGTTTATGCATTCACTAGTTGAAGGACACAGGAGTTGTTCCCAGGTTTTGGCAACTTGGGGTAGACTTGCTGTAAACATTTACATACTCCTTGCCTAAAATAAACTCACATAAACTCTCTTTTCTATGCCTTTCTAAAAGTTTACAGTTTTGATAATGGGGGAGAGGATTTGGGGAAATGGAGGAGAAGTGAGCTCCAGGAATCAGTCTTTCCACCCAAACAAACACTAAACAGGCAAAAAATGTCTGAATCAAATATTTTAAAGTGCTAGAGTCTGGTATAACACTGTACAGTATCCAGGGAAGAATGGGAGGAAGTGGCTGATAAATGACAGTAAATACAAGTAATTTTTTCTCTTGGCCAGTGGTCGCCATCACTTAGCCCCCACTCCTGTGGCAGGAGCTGTGGGGTCTGGCCACATTCTTTCAAAAATGAGGGCCAGAGTAAGACATTCCCAGATAAACAGAAGTTGAGAGAATTCACCATTACTAGACCTGTTCTACAAACTTGCTAAAGAGAGTTTTTATTTTATTTTATTTTATTTTTTTGGAATGGAAAAAAAGGAAACTAGACAATAATTCTAAGTGGAATAAAGAAAGAAGAAACTCAAGTAAAGGTAACTGTTTGGGTAATTATAAAACCCAGTATCATTGTGTTGCATATTTTGGTATGTAACTCTATTTCTTATACCCTACAGCTGCTAAATTGAAAATAGGTAAAAACTAATGGTATCGGGAGAAATGTTTTGAAGCCACACATCTGATAAAGGTTTAATGCTCAGACTATATCAAGAAATCCTTCAAATTAATAAAATAATAAAAAGCCTTCAATAAAAAGGCAAACAACCCAAACAAAGATGGAAAAATGACTTGAATAGTTATTTCTCCAAAAGTATATATATAAATGGCCAGAAAGCACATGAAAACATGCTCAACATCATCAGCTGTCAGGGAAAGGTAAATCAAAATCACAGTGAGATAATATTTCACACTGTTTAGAATGGTTAACACTAACAAACAGAAAATAAATGTTGGAGAGGATGAGAGGATGTGGAGAAGAGGAACACGCATTCCTTGCAGGTGGCAATGCAAAACAGTGTGGCCACTATGGAAGATAGCTTAGCAGCTTGGTGACAGCTTGGTGACTCCTTTCCTTAGAAAGCTATGTATAGAACTACCATGTGACTTGACAATCCACTACTAGGTATATACCCAAAATATTGAAAATGAGGACTAAAGCAGACATTTGCAAATTGATGTTCCTGCCAACATTATTCACATTTGCCCAAAGATGGAAGTAAAACAAGTGTCCATCAATTGATGAACTGATAAATAAACTGTGGTATATATATACACAAGTGAATATTATTCAACCATTGAAAGGAATGAAGTTCTGATACATACGACAAAAATAGATGAACCTTGAAGACAACATGGTAAATCAAATAAACCAGAAACAAAAGGACAAGTATTTTATGATTTCATTAATATAAATAATTAGAATAAGCAAGCTCATAGAATCATAATCTAGAATATAGGTTACCAAAGGATGGGGCAGTGATAGAACATGGGAAGTTATGGCTTAAAGTGAACAGGATTCCTATTTGTAGTTATGGGAATGCTTTGGTATTAGATGGTGCTGAGGGTAGCACAACATTATGAATACAAATAATAGCACTGAAATGTATACTAGAGTACTAGAGATTGAAGTACCCACAATTCTGTGGTACATATTTTCTGTCTAACATATCTTGTGTGTATTTGGGATTTTAAGTGTTGTGTAGTCAAATCTGTCACTATTCAGTTGAGGATTTCTGGGTCCACTATTATTTAAAATGTTATCAGCTGGTGGAGTTATACAGAGAAGATAGGATTTAACAAATGAATATGATTGCTGAATCATTAAATTGATATTTCTTTTAGTCTCCAGTATCTTTGAGCACTAGAAGTAAAAACCTAAAATTGTAGAATTGTAACCCATGTAAAACTCTGAAATATGTCCTGCAACTAATTGTGGTGCTGTGCTTTGAAGTTTATTGCTTTTTTTGTATATATGTTATTTTTCACAAAAAAGAAAGAAAAAAGTTGATTGTGATGATAAAAAATATTTACCCCTTCTAACCTCCTATATTTTGGGGCATCTGGAAGGAAAAATCTGAGAGGATCGTATGGTAGCCCATGACAAACTCTGGGATCTGTCCTGTAACTTCTTGTTGAAGAGTACTTTGAAAACTATTGCTTTTTTATTTCTTTGCTTGGTATATATATTACACTATACAATAAAAAAGTTAAAAAAATGTTATCAGCATTTTCCTTTTTATCAACCATTGTAATAGTTGTAATGTAAGACGATCCAATGTAAGAAGATAAGGTCTGTAAAACCATTTATGAAAAAAATTCTCTCATATATGCCATTGTTTATATTAAGAAATGTATTTTCTGAATTATACGGTGCTATGTAAGGCAGAATTCTAGAATAGTATCCAAAATTACATGGTACTATAAATGGCAAAATTCTAGAAGGTAAGCCTCAGGTAGTCAGACCTTACTCTGTTGTTCTACCTCCCCTGGGTTCCTGGAATAATACCATGCACAAACAGGATTGCTCAATAAATATTTATTGAATTTGATTTAATTCTGTATTTTGTGCTTCACTGTCTCTGGTTTAGCTCTGGGTGCATGAAAATCAAACTAGAACAGTTTGGATGAAGTTAGTCACAATATTTTCATTAACTTTTTTTCCTCTGGGATATGAAAGAAAAGATTAATGCTTCCCAAAATGTGGCATGTGTCAAAATTATCTTCTACAGTAGATATTCATAGAAAGTCCCTGGTGATATTTCACCCTGTTCTCATATAGGTACTTCAAAAAAACAAGTCATTTGCAATCACTTGTTATTTTTCAGGGGATATATCTGAGTGGTCATTGTAATAGTCAAAGGCTAGTTATTTTGAGAAAGAGCTCAGCACTTATGACCTCTGAGTGAAATATGAGCTTACAATTGAATGGATGAAAAAATGGTATCAAGAATCTTTGGAATAGAAGCTTAAAATAAGCTGTGTCAGAAGGATGATGAATCCTGATGAACTGTTAATTCAGTTGGCCCTGCCACTGTCTATCCATTACTAGGCCATTCCTTTCAGTGGCTACAGCCTTAAGAATAACGCTACCCATTTTCTTAATATTTCGTTCTCCTATAGGGATAGATTCATGTACCAGTTATCTTTAACTTAAAGTATAAAATAAACAAATGTGAGGACAATTAGAGAACAAAGCTATAACAAATAAAATTATGTTAGTGATTACATCATATTTCTTACAAGAGCTTGTTAAAATACGTGTTGGGTCAGGTTGTTTGTACTTCTGAGACAGGCTTGGTGAGATTAAATTACATGCCTCAAAACATTGTGGCCTCTTTGACAGGGAGCTGGGAGTTGATCCTATGTCATATAATTCCAGATCTCTAACTCTTTCCTTGTACACAGTATCCACTCTCTAGGAACAAAGCAGAAAACACTATGTGCAAGATATTTCCCTCCACCATCCAATTCACAATAATTTCTACCCTGGTTTTTCTCCCCTCTTTGTGTGCAATATTTGTATTCTAGTTCTTATTTTACCAACTTTCACCTTTGGTCCAAACTGACATCTCCTGAACTTCCTCAGCCACTGAGGAAATTGTAGCTTTCATGTTTTAAAAGGATCACTTCCCAAGCCAGGGCATGTTGACCTGTACCCCAACCCAGAGCTGAAGACTGAACAGCAGGTGTTTGACTCCTGTTGAACTCCCGGACTCACAAGCCTCACTCTCCTACTGCTTTTTGCCTCCTAACCTGAACCCTGACCCTGTTTTTGATTTATTGTTTGAACATGAGCTGCTCATATTAACTCTTAACTATTTTAAGTGAAATTGTATATAAAGTATCTACTTATAACAATAACTTGAGAACTTAAAGTGAGAGTTCTCTTTTGCTTTTGTTTTTTCCCCTTGCGGTCTTTCCCCTACTTATCTTATAATGGGAGAGTAATTATTATCTTATCTTATAAGAAGAAAATAGTATGATTATTTTAAATTGTGTTAAAATAATCTCTATTAATCTATGATTTAGTACAGGAAACAATCACCTGAGTAAATCAAATGATTTTGTTCATTTTTGCAACTCTTGTAGCACACGTACAGAATGAACTGTTTGAAAGACAGAAACCTTCTGAGAGAGAAGAATTTTTAAAAGATAAATGTAGGAACATTTCCCTATCTCCCTTTAACCTACTTTGGAGAAGGAGTTTGAGGATATTTTACCCAATAAAGATGAGGAGCCTAAAGAATATTTCTTGACTTTTGGGCACTTTTCTAAGGCTTGGTAACATTTGCTTGGAATTTCTGAATAGCTGGAGTACAAATATGTTTATAGCATTGTGTTATGCTACGCTGAAGTATGGAGAAGGTGGGGTAGAGTCTCTACCTTATATCCCGGGGCTTACAACAAGCAACCACAGATTCTGCAGAATTTATTTTATTCAATCTAGAGTACGTAGAGTTTATTAGGAAGAGAGGCATTGGCAGAACTACAACACGGGACATTTACCAAATTAAAGGACACCAGGAGACAGGACAGAGAAAACTGTTGGTAGGAATATGTGTGGTACTATACAGCACAGCTTCTTTGAAACTGGAGCAGAGGGAAGAAACCCTTGATAGTGAATCACCTATGCCAAGAACACCATGGCAGCAGAAACCCATAGTTGACATCGCCATGAGTGAAAAGATCATGAAGACTTGAGACATTGCCAGGGTCAGGCAGGAAGCATGCTCTGGTGACTAAAGGACAGCTGTCATTCCTGTTTTCACAGCATTTATTATTGTTTAGGTAACCGTGTCATTGATTATCCCATATAGCCTTTTATCACTTTCAGTTGGCCCAGGTGAAAGGCTTCAGGGAGAAAGAAGGCCAACCATTTCCAGTCTAGGTGATTCTCTTTATCTACTATTTATAAGTGAGCTCTGCTTAAAAGCTGGCAGAAGGATTTTAGCTGGACTAGCCATTGACCAAAACAAATCCATCTGGAATTTGAGTACTTACTAGAGGCTGAGTTTTAAACAAAAATGATGAGGAGATAGAAAAAACACAAAACAAAACCAAATTAAAAACATAAAGTGATACTTATCTGATCAGATTAAATTTATTTTATTTTTTTCACATTAGAGCAGGAACAAGAAATTTTCAAATGACAAGAAAATAACTTATAGCTATGTAAATAAATCAAATTTGAATTTTAATATAAGCCTATTTTATGAATTTATAAATGCCATGTGGGCAGGGATTTGTAATTGGTTTGCACCTGCTATTGTATCAGTGTCTAGAAAAGTTCTGGGTCCATATTAGGCACTTCATAAACTTTTGTTAAAAGAATCATTATTTTTATTTTTATTTTTTTTTAGCATGGGCAGGCACCAGGAAGTGAACCCAGGTCTCCGGCATGGCAGGTGAGAATTCTGCCACTGAGCCCCCATTGCCCACCTGAATCATTGGATTTTAACATTGCTTGTTATTGACTATAATTCTAATGATTGTTTTAAATAATATAGATTTAACAACTAACATGATTCCACTTTCATGATTAAAGAATTATATAAACAAAATGCACTGCACATAGTGGTTAAAAACATTGGATCTAAACTTAAACTATTCAAGTTTAAACCTCCCAGCTGTATAACCTGGGCCTTAACTTTCCAGTTAATAAAATGGAAATAGGATCATTATCATCTTCTGTTTTTTTTGTGAAGATGGATTAAATTAATACATGTAAAAAATCTAGAAATATATCTAGCAGTAAATATTAGCAGTTTTTATTACATGATTTTGTATAACAAGATGTTAAATGAGACTACATATTTCAGTTTCAGCTCAGGCCCCAGGAGTATGTACGCATCTACTTTCACAGTCAAAAATGAGATATTAGACCATTCATGTAGGATTGTCAAAAGAGTTGCTTGAAAATCAGTTTTGCAACCCTCTCCAATTCCTACCCTGCAGACTTAATAGGGTTCACACTGAAGCAAGTAACAGGAGTATTGCAGACACCATGAGGCACAACTGCGGTGTGTTCAAGGGTTTGGGGGCTGATCTAGGAAAAGCCAGGACTGTGAGATGGCAATAGCACACAACAAGCCTAAGTGGGTTTGTGCTTGGACGAGGGTGCATAAGAGGGGAAGTCCCTCCAAGCAGGAGCCTTGCAGAAACAGCAACATGTGGCCTCAGCCTAGGAGAGCAGAGCAAGGGAACTTCCAGGGGAGGGGGAATTCAGAGAAAGACTACATGTTTAGGTGATGTTGTACATCAGCAAGAGTGGGGACACTCTGGTAAGAGAACTCTCAAGAACAATAACAGTTTGGGGTATTTTATAGCTATCGGGCATTATTTATATATGGTTAGTTAATGTTGGATGCAATTTCAGGGGATATTCAAAATAGGTTCTGAAAGCTAAAACTGCTTATTCAGGGTTTTATTGAAAGCAATTGGATGTGTAAAAATTTTACTTTGGTCTGGTGGGCTTTGGACCAATGATCCTTATGTGCTGTAAAGAATAAACAATATACAGGCCAATACATAGAGTTATCTTTGGTCAATTTATATAAAAGAGCTCTGACTCCCCTTCGGTAATGACAGATTTTTATTACTCTATCTTCTGGGAGTGGTACCAATAGAGAGCTTCTAGTTATCAGCCATCACCTGTCTTTGAGAATTGACTTGGGAGAAGAGGGTCACCACATTCAGAAAAATGCCCCCTTCTAAGGAAGGCCACAAATAATAACTTGTCAGTGCAGAGGTATGAAGGCCAGGCAACTTAGCCCAATTTGAGTCATGCTGAAGGACCATTCTCATCATCAGAGCTCCCTGTAGAATTCACTGAGGTCTTTTTTGAGTCTTCATCATACTCCAATTTCTACTCAATTATTCTTCCCTCCCTTCCTTTCCACAGACACTGAACCCAGGAGTACTCCCAGATAAACTCCATCTTATGGTCTGCCTCCCAGAAATTTAACAAGAACTATGAAAGATCTAGGATAAAAGGCAATATCCTGCAATAAGGGTATTTGAATTGTCATAAATCTATTGATAAGAGATTAGAGGAAAATTTTTTCTTAAAGTTCTTTTCACTGGCTCTTTTTGGGTAGAAATCCATGAATGACTTTGAAAACGCCTTAAATACATATTAATTTCCTCAACTTCATATTACTTCAGAATACAGAGAGACTTGCATATCAAGATTTGTGTTCAGAATTAAAATAAAAAAGAAATTTTTAATCAGTTCAGTGTTTCATTTTGTTTTTAATTGTATATGAAATACCAAGTAGGGCAAGTTTCTGTGATTGCCTAAAATACATTCCTTACATTGATGCTGAAGCCCAGGTGACAACTAAATGAATCATGGTTATTGTTATTTGATATAATAGACTATCATACTTGATGGAAAACTGTCAATCATCCCCAATAAAATTAGAAACAAATCAAGGTAGCTTTACAACCAAGTACTAGCCATTGGAATTAGAAAATAACAATTGAAAAGCAAGAAGTAATATATAATAATTTAGGGACAGCTTGATTGCTAACTGTAGATTGCAAGAAATCAATTAAAAAAGAAAAATGAAAATGAAATTTAGCAAGATGTCTGGTTGTAAAAAAAAACAAATAGTAATCAATTGCCTTCTTTTATATAAATAATATCCTGTTAGATAATAGAATGGAAGAAAATTCCCCATTTGTGATAGTACAAATTTAACAAGAACTGTGAAAGAGATTCAGAAAAAAAAAAAAAAGAACTGTGGAAAGATCTAGGATTTATGTAAAAGGTAATTTTTAAAATGTTAAGGAATAGAAACAAAAGACCTGAATAAAGCAAAAGGGATGCCGCATTGTTGTGTAGGAAAAATAAACACTATATAGTGTATAACTTTTAATTTAGGGAACTAAGTCTAGTAAATTCTACCCCAAAAATAACAAACAAGATTTATTTTGGGAGGTACAAAACTTAACTCAAGAGTTTTATAAATATTAAAATTTAGAAGAATTCCGATGAAGGAGAGTATAATATAGAGGAATAAGAAAAATGGATATTAAAACAAACCTAAGAAGATTTAAATTGACCTATTAATATATACATAGTGATACAAATAAATATGAAATCAATAAAGAGACTGAAATTGTATATGGAAATGCAGCATAGGATTAGGATGTAATTTCAAACTATATGGACAAGTTAGATCTTTCAAGACTAATTTTGGCACAATGAGGCAGCTATATAGGAAAAAAGTAAAGTTGAGTTCTACCAGGGATTTTATATTAAAACTAATTTCACATTTCTAAAAAATTAAAACATAACAATTAAGCATTAATAAAATTTATAACTCCCTAACAAAACTAAATATTTAAAATTTAGGACAAATATCAATTTAAAATACCAGGAATGATAAGGTATATAACCATAGATTCCAGATTTATTAAGAAGATAAGAAGTGGATGTCCCATCTTGGATAAATTTATGCTAATAAATTGATAATATGGATAATATGGGAAACTTTATTGGAAAATCATAGATTTCCAAATTTGAGACAAGAAATGAGAACGCTATTTTTTCCTATATATCTGCTAAAATAATTGGAATCTGGAAGGAAAAATTTTTACACACCTAAAAAGTTCAGGTGCAGAAAGTATTACTGATAAATTATTTTAAACACTTAAAGATAGAAAAAACAAACAATACAATCATAAATTATTTCTTCCAGAGAATAAGGAAAGGGGATAATTTTCCCTTTTATGAGGGAGATATACTTTTGTAATTTGATAAAAGCAAGGGAATTTGAAAAATCAAATATTTCATGAACATAAACACAAAAGTACTAAACATAATATTCACAAATTTAATCAAATAATATGTAAACAATGATAATTCATCATGAAAAAATGGGATATATTCTAGAATTGAAAATTCCATTTAAAAATCAAAATTGATCAATTTAATTCAAAATATCAATTGAGCAAGGAGAATAAAAAATGATCTCAATAGAAGCAGAAAGCATACGTAATAAAATTTCACATCACTTTCTGATTTTAAAAATTCAGAAAAGTAGGTGTAGAAGGCAAATTTCATTTCTTATTTTGTTAAAAAATAACTATCAAAACCCAAGAGCTACCATCATATGTATTATTGAAGTTCCCTCTGAAGTCAGGAATCAGCATAAATGTCTAAAATAACTTTTTTCTTGATAATTGTTTTTGATCAGCATTGTACTGAAGATTGTGTGGAGTGCAATGAAGAAAAAGATTAAAAATCATAAAAAGTGAAAAAGAAGTATTTTTCTTTTTTGCAGGTAACATGATTATATATTTTAAAAATCCAAAAGAACTATAAACCATTTGTGCTGGTTTGAAATGACGTATGTACCCTAGAAAAGCCATTTTAATCCTAATCCCATTTTGTAAAGGCAGCTGTTTCTTCTAATTCCTATTCAGTATTGTATGTTTGAAACTGTAATTAGATCATCTCCCTGGAGATGTAATTTAATCAAGAGTGGTTGTTAAACTAGATTAGGTGAAGGCATTTCTTCACCCATTTGGGTGGATCTTGATTAATTTACTGGAATCCCATAAAAGAGGAAACATTTTGGAGAAAACCAGAGATTCTGAGAGAGCAGAGATTGACATAGCCACGAGAAGCAGAGAGTCTACTAGCCAGCGCCCTTTGGAGATGAAGAAGGAAAACACCTCCTGGGGAGCTTCATGAAATGCTAAACCAGGAGAGAAAGCTAGCAGATGATGCCATGTTTGCCATGTGGCTTTCCAGATGACAGAGAAACCCTGACCATGTTCGTCATGTGCCTTCTCACTTGAGAAAGAAACCCTGAACTTCATTGGCCTTCTTGAACCAAGGTATCTTTCCCTGGATGCCTTTGATTGGACATTTCTATAGACTCATTTTAATTGGGACATTTTCTCAGCCTTAGAACTGTAAACTAGGAACTTATTAAATTCCCCTTTGTAAAAGTCATTTCATTTCTGGTATATTACATTCTGGCAGCTGGCAAACTAGAACACCATTAAATATAATAAGTGAATTTTTACAGATTAATGGATAGCATGTCATTATAGAAATAATTATTGCATTTATATATACTAACAATGAGCAATTAACAATAAACTTAAGAAATATAATGATATAATATCAAATAATATTAAATACCTAGTATAAATCTAATAAAAAAGTGACTTCATTAAAACTACAAAACATTGATGATAAAAATAAAGTTTCTCTCTCTCTCTCTCTCTGTCTCTCTCTCTCTCTATATATATACATATACCCACCCACCCCACCACACACACCTTTTTAATGGATTTATAAGATTTCAATTTCCCATTTGATCCACAAATTCAATATAATCTCAATTTAAATTATACATCATGACTGTTTCAGTTTGTTAAAGTTACTGAAATGCAATATACTAGAAATGGATTGGCTTTTACATAGGGGGATTTATTAAGTTATAAATTACAATTCTACGTTCATGAAAATATCCAACTTAAGGCATGAACAAGAGTTCACCTTCTCAGAGGAAAGGCAGCTGGCATCGGGGCTCTCTGTCCCACGGGAGGCACATGATAACATCTGCTGTCCTCTCCCCAGTTGCTAGTTTCAAAAGGCTCTTTCATCTCCTTTGGGTTCTTCTTGCTTCTCCTCAGGGCATTTTACTTCTTATCTTCCCTCAACTCCCTATCTTAAAGGGCTCCAAGAAAGGATTAAGACCCACCTGAATGGGCATGGTCACATTTCAATAGAAGCAACCTAATCAAAATGTCCCACCCAACAATATATCTGCCTGCCAAGATTGGATTAAAAGAACAAAGGCTTTTCTGGAGGTACGTAACAGATTCAAACCAGCATACTCTGCCCTCTGACCCCGAAAAGACATGTTCTTTCCATGTGCAAAATACATTCATTCCATCACAATATCACAAAAGCTTAAATCACTTCAGTAACAATAAATAACTACAAAATCTTATCAAATTCAGTTACAGGCATGGTTTGTCCTAAGGCAAAATTTTCACTGGTCTGGCCCTGTGAAACTCAGAATAAATTATCTGCTTCTAGTATGTAAAGAAGGGAACGTCATAGGATGAACTGTTCCTTTCCATAGAGAGAAACTGTAAGGAAATTAGGGGTCAAGTGTCCCAAACAGTCCTCAAAACCTGCAGAGCAAGTTTTAGATTTCAAAGTCTGAGTCATTTATAGAATGTTGTTTTATTCTCAAGCTTTCAGAGAGCAGCAGTCCCACTCTCTCCAAGGGCATATGTAGTGGCCCTGCTCTCTTCAAGCCCTTGGATGAGTGTTGCCACACTGAGAGGCACTGGGGAGACCACCTTGTTCTTGGCCGCACCTGCCTCAAGCATTTGTCTAGCACTCAGACACTGCCATATCCACATGTTCACCCCCTTCGTGACAGTGGGGAGATGGCCAGACTCTTCCCAATCACCGGGGAATTTGCTATACCCTCTCTGAGGACTGGGGCACCAATACTCTTCCTGAATATTGAAGTGGAAAGCCTGCCCTCTGCCTCCCAGGCAAACTCACTCTCTCCACATGTGTGGGTCTGCCCACTGTCCTGGCCTGAGATTTCTTGGCTCCAGAGCTTAGCTTCCATGGTTCTGTCTTTGAAGTTATTTTTCCTTCAATTTTTTCATTTTTTGTCCCCTTTAGTCCAGACTGGCAGTGGTTCTCTTCAAACAGAACCTGCAAAAGTTTTGTTGCTTGGCATGCAACATATAGGGGTCAAAAACATCAGACAATAGGATTTTCCACAAATCTTTCCTGGATAATTCCATCTCCAAGCCTGGCTCATCTTGACATGGCTGACTGGTTTCATGTTTGATTAACCCATCATGTGGGGCACTATTCTCTGGGACCTCATTTTCCAAAAGCTCAGAATTTTCCAAACTGTCAGTTTCTTGTTTCTCTATACCCAAGAGTTCAGTTTTCACCTTATCCCTTTCTTCTCACATTTTATTATAAGCTGCAAGGAGAAGCCAGGCTGCATTTTCGACATTTAGTCTGTAAATGTCTTCAGCTGAGTATCACAACTTGTTGCCTTCAAATTCAACCTTCCATCTAACACCAGCAATCAATTTTACCAAATTTTCTAAAACTTTAAAATGCAGATTCCCTTTTCTTGAGTTTGCATTATTATTTCTGTCTAAGGCCTTATTGGAAGTATTTTTATCCTCCATAATTCTATCAACAGCCTCTTCAGAGCAAGCCAGAACTTTTCTATCAAACTCCTTACAATTCTTCCAGAGTCATACCCTTATCCATTTCCAAACCCATTACAACATTTTTGTATTTGCAAATTACAGCCATCCGCTCCTCTGGTACCAAAATCTGTTTTGGTTTGCTAAAGCTTTTGGAATGCAATATATTAGAAATGGATTAGCTTTGAAAGGGAATTTTTTACTTTACAATTCTAAGGCCATGTTAAGACCCAACAAGAGTGTACCTTCTCAGAGGAAAGGCAGCTGAAATCTGGGGTTTCTCTGTCACATGAGAAGGCACAAGATGATGTCTGCTGTTCTTCTCTTCTGAGCTGTTAGTTTCAAAAGCCTCTCTCAGATCCTGTGGGTCCTTCTTGCTTCTCCTCAAGACATTTTTATTTCTTAGTTTCTCTTAGTTCCCTCTCTTAAAGGGCTCCAAGAAAGGAGTAGGGCTCTAGGAAAGGATTAAGAACAAAAGCTTTTCTAGGGGCACATAGCAGATTCAAACCAGTACACTCCACCTCTGGACCCCCAAAAGATATGTTCTTTCCATGTGCAAAATACATTCATTCCATCACAATATCACAAAAGCTCAGATCATTTCAGTAACAATAAATAACTACAAAGCCTTATCAAAATCAGTTACAGGCATGCTTTGTCCTAAGGATATACTGCATTATATTTCTAGGTCTGAAAGCTATCTATAGAATGATGTTTCATCCTCAGAATTTGATAGAGCACTGGCCCCACCCTTTTCAAGTGCTTATGCATTAGATCTGCTCACTTCAAACAATGGGCCCCACCCTCCTAAAGTATCAGGGTGTCAGACTCTTTGCTATATCCAGGGCACTGTTCAATTCCCTCCGCCCTCTCTGAAGACTGAGGCAGTAGCACTCATTCTGACTGGGCAACCATGGTATCCTCAATCCCCCAGGCATCTAAGAGCCATGGGGTAGTAACACTCTTCCTGAACAACAGGACTGAAGCCTGCCCTCTGCCAGCTCCAGGGCAAACATTCCCATTCCACGTACATGGGTGAGTCTGCTCTCCTAGCCAGAGGTGATTTTGTTCCACACCTTAGCTTCCAAACTTCTGCTTTTGAGATAGTTTTTCCTTTAATCTGTTCCTTTATATCGCTTTTAGTTCAGACCAGCAGTCATTCCATTTGTACAGATCTTACAACAAACTTGTTGGTTTCACATGCAGAACACAGGGGTCCCAACCATCAGACTTTCCAAAAACCTTTTCTGGATAACTGCATTTCCAATCCTTACTTGTGTTACCAGGGCTTTGCCAGCCCCAGAGAGGAGCCCCTTTCCAGGTTTGTATTCTCACTGCTGGAAAGAATGCAAGGATGAGAGCAAAAATACAGCAATGGCAAACAGCAAGATTCAATACAGTGAGAGTACACCTTAAAGGAATTAATACAGATGTGATCAAGTAAGAGCCTCATCCTGGGGAGGGTAGATTCAGCTACTTTTATAGGAGTTCTAGCCTACAGTTTTCATTTTTATATGACCATTAGGGGTTTGTTTTGTTTCTTAAAGAGTTGGGGGCTAGTTGCCTTCTCATTAAGCACTGATTATGTTGTTTCAAACGAGTTACATGCTTGTCACCTTGTGACACACTGATTATGTTTTTTCAAGGGAGTTACATGCTGTCGGCCTGATGAGAGATTAATTAGCAAGCTTCACAGCCTGGGACTGGTGGTGACATTAGGTTTTAATTTCTTGGGCTTTGGTAGTGAAACTTTTAACTCTTTCAGGTTCATGTGGAGGACAGGTGACCATAGCCCAGATGCCCAATTCTATCCTTCCTCATTGCCCTTGAAAGAGTTGTACACCATTAATTTTAAGGGAGTGTTCTAGTTTGCTGGTTGCCAGAATGCAATATACCAGAAACAGAATGGCTTTTAAAAAGGGGAATTTAATAAGTTCCTAGTTTACAGTTCTAGGGCTGAGAAAATGTCCCAATTAAAACAAATCTTTAGAAATGTCCAATATCAGGCATCCAGGGAGAGATACCTTGGTTCAAGAAAGCCAATGAAGTTGAGGGTTCCTCTCTCAAGTGGAAAGGCACATGGCAAACATGGTTAGGGTTACTCTGTCAGCTGGACAGGCATATGGTGAACACAGCATCATCTGCTAGCTTTCTTTCCTGGCTTCCTGTTTCATGAAGCTCCCCGGGAGGCATTTTCCTTCTTCATCTCCAAAGGTCACTGGCTGGTGGACTCTCTGCTTCTTGTGATTGTCATTCTTTGTTCTCTTAGAATCTCCTGCTTTCTCCAAAATGTTTCCTCTTTTATAGGATTCCAGTAAACTAATTAAGACCTACTCAAATGGGTGGAGACACACCTCCACCTAATCCAGTTTAACAACCACTCGATTAAATCACATCTCCAGGGAGATGATCTAATTACAGTTTCAAGTATACAATGCTGAATAGGGATTAGAAGAAATGGCTGCCTTTACATAATGGGATTAGGATTAAAATATGGCTTTTCTAGGGTACATACATCATTTCAAACCAGCACAGGGAGGTTGAGGAATGAAGGTCAGACTTTTGGAGTTTCCTGCTGTTTAGGGCTGGTAGTCTTTGCTTGCCAAGATGTAGAGCTCTTTTATTTTTGTGGAGGTTGAGATGGGCTGGTCATATTCTGGGAGAGTTTGATATGCATGGTGAATTTAGGTTGGTAGGGAATGCTTGTAGTCTGTTAGGGACAAATTTGATGAGGAGGTTAAGTATACAAGGGTTAAACATGAGAATGAAAAAATGAGTTAAAGGCCTTAAGAAAGGCAGAATTTTATACAGAAATGGGTATTGTCAAAATAGGTGACTTGGGTAGGCTGTATTAGATAAACTGTTGGTTGAGTGAGTGTGGTTAATATTTTTACATGAATAGTTTTAGGAGCTTGATTTAAACACATAAGCACTTTAGTCAAATAAAGTTTCACTTTTTCTTTAATTTTTACTAGGAAATAGAAAACTGTGACTAGCAAGATTATTTTGTTGTTTTATATACAGATTAGTAACTAATATATGGTTAAAAAATTCTTTTCAATTTTTACATTTTTAAAACATTTTTATACAACTTAAAACATATTAGGTGAACTTAATTATTTTAGCACCACATTTTTTATGAGGTGAAAACATGTTTACAACTGTTTGGATTAAAGAGTCTTTTTTTTTTTTTAGAGTTTGACCTTGAGAAGGTAAGATGGTAAAAGTTGTTAGATTTGAAACAAACATTTAGTTTCTCATTTAACTAAAAATATTTAAAAAAGACTTATTTTTTTTCAAAAGTGAAAAGACTTATTTTTCTTAACTAATGACATGCTAATATCAACATAAAGTCCAAGAAGTTATTGTGATAAAATCCAGACTTTTCTTTCTACACTGATTACTTAAAATAACAAAACTTTAAAACTTTAAAACTTTTTACTAAACAGGCTGATAGGCAAGAAAACTTTGTAACTTTAACAGAGAGAAATAAATTTTTATTTTGGATTGGCATACTATTTGATATTATAGTTTTTGAAAAATTTATAGATAAATTTATCAAATTTTTCTCAATTTTGACCCTAAACTTCTGCAACATACTATGTTTATTTAGGTTTTGTACTTTTTTGTTCCCTTTTTGTAACAACTAGATATTTAAGACAAAATTATTTTTTCTAGGCATGCAATGGTGGCTTAGTGGCAGTGTTCTTGCCTGCCATGCTGGAGACCCAGGTTCAATTCCTGGTGCCTGCCCATGTAAAAAAGAAAAAAAATCAAACTTGTTAGAATAATTTAAAATATTCAAAATATTGTAGTGTGGATGTGGTGACTGTTCTCCCAATAAGAGACACTGGCAGGCCAGGAAAGAGTTTTAGAGTATAACTATAATGTTTAGAATGGAATGTTTAGAGCATAGCTATAATAGGATAGTTTGAGACAGAAAAGGTATAGTTGACAGGCCTTTTAAGAGGTGTTCAGAAAGGATTAAAGGTGTAAAGAATAGTAGGGTGAGAAAGAGAGAGAACTGATTATACTTAGACTTGCTTTCTAAACAAGACTTTTAGTCCCTCTAAGGGTTGGCACTTGTGGTTTCTTCTTGATTAAGGGCTCAGGTTCCTGACAGGGAAGCTTGACCCTGGACAGGTGGATCTAACTGGAAATTTCTCTGACCTTGACCACTATAGGAGTGACAAAAATTACAGAGCAAGATCCTTTCTATTTCAAGTCCAACTGAGAGCCAGACCTGCTCTCTTACCAGGTCTTGATTAAGACTGATTTTCCTGATTTTACTTTAGGAGGGTGTAAAACTGTCTTAGGGGAAAGAAAGAATTGGGTCTTTAGGTCATGTATAAGTTTTTGTGTGACTTCTAGGAAAGTGAAGTACTTGATTATATTTATGAATTTCTGGGTTCAACACTAAATTTTGGGTTAAAAATGGTCTCCTATACATCATTTCAAAGGGACTAAGCTGGAGGGGTTCTTTTGGTGTTAGGCACATTCTCAGGAGTGCTAAGGGAATATCTGGTACCCATGGCATATGAGTTTCTTAACAATGCTTTGCTAATGTTTCTTTTAAGGTCTGATTGATGCTTTCTACTTTTCTGGAGGATCGGGGTTTCCAGGTTCAATAGAGATGATACTTTATGCTGTTAACCATCACTACTTCCTGAGCTTTGTTGCTACTGAAGTTCAGCCCATTGTCACTGTGGATGGAAATAGGTAGCCTGAAGTTAGGGATAACTTATTTAAGGAGAAGCTTAGAGTCTACTTTAGTGGTCTCTGCTCAAGTAGGAAAGACTTCTATCCACTTGATAAAGGTATCTACAAAGACTAGTGGATATTTGAATCCTTGGCAAAGTGACATATGGATGAAGTCAATTTGCCAATTTTTCTGAGTATATTTCTTGCCATTGAACTAGGGTATTACAATTGGCAGTTGGGCAGGGGTATTAGAATTTGAATTGTTATGGTGCGCAAAGCACAACTTTGGATGACTTTTAAAATTGTTTTGGTTTAATTTTTCTCTTTAAGAACTCCTCGTACTAAAGTGGAGAGTACCTTTTCCTCAAATGGGTAGCAAGGTGGAAACCTTGAAGGACTTTCCACAGAACCTCATTAGGGAGGAAAATTTTCCCTTCTTTAGTAGATGTCCATTTGTTTCACACATATACCCTGATTCTTTCGCTAGACTTTCTTCTTCAGATGTAGACAGGACTAGTAAGTGGAAGAGAGAGATTAGGGACTAAGGCCAGCATGGAAATTGAGTTCTGGGCAGCCACCTTAGCAGCTTTGTCATTTCCTTTAGCCACCGAAGAGCTAGATTTTCATACCCTTGGTAGTGAATTACTTCAAGTTCTTGAGGTATTGAGTAATACAGCTTCCAATTGGTTAAGAATTTCCCAACTGTGCTTGACAAGGGATTTATCTTTAATGAGCAGCCTTTTTTCCCTCCAATAGCATAGTAAGCATGTAACACTAGAAAGGCATATTTAGAGTTAGTATAGAGATTAAATTTTTTTCCAGCTGCTAATGTTAAACTCTGAATGAGGGCTATGAATTTGGTCTTTTGGGCTGAGGTCCCAGGAGGTAGAGGTTTTGCTTCTATAATTTCCTATAGGGAGACAATGGCATATCCTGCCTTTGTAATTCCTTTTATATATATAAAAGGAATATAAAACAAGACTTTTAGTCCCTCTAAATGTTGCATTAGTATATTATTTGATACTAAAGTTTTTGAAAGATGTATAGATAAATCTATCTATCTATATATTTATATATATATAAAACTGTTTCTATTTGTGAACTATTTTAACTCTGGGTTGCTTAGGGCTGATTCTATACATTTGGCCTGCTGGAATAATTTTGAACTAGTGTCTCTGTGGATGAGTGTTCAAGGGGTCTACTCTCCTGATCTAGACTTAGAGACAACAGAGTAGCTGGGTGCAGGGTGGTACAGATCTGGGTTTGAACTTATGCCTATGTTAGAGCTGGGCCTGATATTTCAGGAGCCTGTTGTTTGAAAGCCGCTGATCCTCTCTTGCTTCTAAAATATCTCTGACTTGGTAGGGTAAGTAAACTATTAGAGTTTATCCCCATACTAGCTTGGGGGCTTGTTTTATAAGTAAGGCAGTGGTCCCCACTGCTGAAAGGCAGGGTGGCTATTCCTGGGCTTTTTAAAGGCTTTGAGAAGAATGCCACAGGTCAGGGGAATGTTTCTAAGCTTTTGTACTAAGACTTCTAATGCTACTCCTTTTCTCTCTATTGCATACAGGTAGAAGGTCTCGTCTAAGTTTGGCAGACCCAGGGTGGGAAGGCTGGTAAGAATACCCTTGCAGGTGATGAAGGCAATAGTTTATTTTGCACCCTATTCCAAGAGGGCACTATTTAGACTCTGAGAACTTCATACAGAGGCCATGTAATTTCTCCAAATCAGGGTATCCAGATTCTGTAATATCCTGCCATTCCTAGGAAGGTTCCTACGTGGTTCTTGGTTCAGGGGAAGACATTGAGTGTTTTGCTTGGGCACTTTGGGTGACAAGAAGCACTCCCTTACGATGAAGACAAACCTAAGGTAAAGAACTTTCTGTAGGACAACTTGAGCTTTAGAAGCTGACACCCAGCATCCTCGTTTGGCTAAGGTATTAAGGGTGGCAATGTGTTCATGAGATATACTCTCCTCATAGGACTGCAGATTAATAAATTATCCCCATATTGAAATAAGGAACTAGATTCCTAATGTAGAAGAGCTAAGCCTTGTGCCAGTGCATTTCCAAAATGATGAGGGCTGTCCCTAAACCTTTGGGATAAAACTGTCCAGGTAAGTTGCATTGGGTTGACATGCCCCAGCTCTTATCACTCAAAGGCAGATAGAAACTGAAATTTGGGTGTAAAGAGATGCAGAAGAAAGCATCCTTTAAATCAAGAACTGAGTACAGCATGGTAGAGCCTGGGATCTTATTGGGGAGGGTGTAAGGGTTGGGTACTATGGGTGGAGAGGAGTGACAAATTGGTTTAGTACTCTGAGATCTTGCACCAGGAAGTAGGTTCCATTTGGTCTTTTGATGAGCAAAATGAGGGTATTATAAGAGGATTGGCAGGGGATGAGAAGACCTGCCTTTAAGAATTTTGAAGTGAGAGATTAGATACCTTTAATATCCTTCTGTTTGAGGGCATACTGTCTTTTCCGGAGGAGTAGCAGTTCTTTTTTATATTGGATTACAATAGGAGGGATGTGCATTGCTTTCCCAGGTGGTTCTGTTTCCCAGACTTTGGGGCCCACTTGACCTTTAAACTCTGAGAGGAGGGACTTTAAGGTGAATTTATTCCCATCTAATACTAGACTTAATGCCCCGATGTTTTCAGTGGAGCTGTCAGGCTTTTGTTTTGGCAGACATCCTATTATTTGGATTTGGGCACCTAATGCCTTCAGTATATTCCTTCCCAGAAGTGGGGTGGGACATTTTGGTATTATTAAAAACTGATGGTTTAGAAGAATATTGCTAATTTGACAAGAGAGATGTGAAGGCTTGAGCCCATGACTTCCCATTTACCCTTACTATGGGACAGATCTTTGAGGAAAGAGGACTGGAGTGAGAGGTTAAGACAGAATATGTTGCTCATGTATCAATTTAAAAAATCAATGGTCTTATCCACCACATTAAGAGCTACTTGGGGCTTATTGGGGTTGATGCTCATTGGTGAGCCACTGGACCCTGGACCCTTCAATCCCACTAGGGGCAGTCAACAAGGCCCTTGGAGAAGCCGCATTACCCACTGGGGACTTGATGCACTCTTTGACCCAATGTCCAGCCTTCTCGCATCATGGATAGGTTCAGGGGACTCTCTTCACTGTTGGGGTTCCTTCTGCCCTTGGGGGAATTCTTGCCTCCAGTGTCCTGACTCTCTACATTGATGGCAGTTTCCAGGCAACTTCTCACCTGATATGACTGCTTATAATTTGCAGCTAGAGCTATAAGCCTTGCCTTATTCCATCCTCTCCTTGCTATCTCCGCCCATGCAGCCTTGTACCAGGTATTAAAGACAGAAAAGGCACTAGTCATGAGTTCATTTGTAGGCATTTGGAGCCCTGAGGACATCTTTTGTAGTTTTCTCCTTATGTTTGAAGCTGACTGGCTATAAAGAAGATTTTTAACATAGTGTTGATTTACATTGGTATACTTTTTCATATCCTCTACCAGCCTGCCCTGAAACAGAACAGGGATGTTTTTTGTCTGTTTTTCTGAGTTATGCTTTGTAGCATGTTGCAATTCACAGGCTTGATAATACATTTTTTCACACCCTCTATTAAACAAGTGACCAGATGGTCCCTTGCATCAAGATTTTGCTGCCCTTTTTTTTTTCTTTTAATGCACACACAGGCACCAAGAATTGAACCCGTGTCTCCAGCATGGCAGGTGAGAATTCTGCCACTGAGCCACCATTGCACTGCCCTTTCCTGCCCTTTTTGATAGCTGCAGTCAGGGCCCATGTCTGACGGCTGTGGTTTCTGTCCTGTTCCATTCTAGCTGCTGTCTGTGCAGCTTATCTGTGTGTCTTTGGGGTTTTACCCAGATTCTTCATTTTTCCTTGGGAGTGCCACAAGAGGAAAGAATAAAAAATTCATTAGTCAAGACCAGATTTTAAAACTCCAGAAATTTTGAGAAATCCTTAGAAAACTTTCTTAACTGTTTTTTTACACTATGCTAAGTTAATCATAGAAAAAGGAACATGCACTTTCAGTTTCCACAATCCCTATTAGCCACTTCTCTGAGAGGTTATATTTTGCTTCCTTTTAAATCCCTTTTTTTCCTCTCCAGGGGTGGTAGCATAGTTCACTGTGAGTATGTCTGGCTGGATTTAAATAAGGAAGGAGTACAGTGGAATTGGAACCCTCTTCCTTTAAAGGAGGAGGCTCTATGGGAGCCTCAGGTCTGGTAGGTTTAAGGTTTGGGTTTGGGGTTCCAAGTTTTGGAGGGTTGGCTAACAATTTGTCATTTAATAGATCTGGTCCCTTTTGTTAACCTGTTAAAGAAAAGATTAATTTTTTATTTCCCTTTAAGATTACACACTTTACAAGTTCCCCTCATGGCCTTGACTTGATATAGAGCGATGAAAAGCTGGACATATGGAATTTTAGACCACTTTCCTTCCCTTTTGCAAAAAAGTTCTAGCTGAAGATGGTGCTAAAGCTAAGAGTGCCATCTTGAGGCCACTGCTATCCACATTTCAAATTACATTGAGGCCAAGCAACATTATAAGAGATTAGTTTTTTCCTTTTTACTTCAGTGGTCAGTAGATTATTCCAATTTTTTCAGGATGCAGCCTAGGGGGTTATCAAATGGAATTTTGGATGCATTGCCCATATTCTGAAAGAAGAGACATAGGATACATACTTACTGAAGCCCAGCATCCCATGTGTTCCTCAACTAACACCTTATTGCCCCAGGGTGTCCTCATGGGGGAGAAAACTTGGGACTTTGGAAGTGGGTGGTCTAGATACACTCTCTGGCTCTTGAGTTCATGAGCCAGACTTCCCACCTCACTGGCTCTAAGCCAAACTTCTGCTCCTTTTCCAATATGAGGGCAAAAATCTTTTGATAAGCCTCATTCATGACCTGCTTTTAAAACCACCATAAACAGAGGACCTGAAGGGAGGAGGTCTTGCTTGTCTAAGTTTAAGGCTTGTCTTTTCTTTTGTCAAAAGAAGTTTGATCTTTTTGAGAGAATAGGGGTTCTTGTAAGAATCATATAAAGATCATATGCAAAGGAGAAGATGGACAAGAATATTGTGAAAAATCTTCCTTTGGGAAAAGAAGATTAAAAGTGGCTATAGGGATGGTTTCCCAGGAAATCTATAACTACCCCACTGAAGGAATTCTCCCCAATAAAAGATTTCAAATAAACCCAACACAAAGTCTGCATAAGGAATGAAGAACAGTGGAGAAGATGAAGGAATAAATACCTGGAATTTGCAGTCAGCAGTAAAAGGAGGAGAGAGGGGCAGAAAATAGAGAGAATGTGCCTGAAGTGAGGAACGAAAGAGAGGGACATAGTTGACAAATTCATGTGAATCATTCTATCAAGCAGGAGGAAGACAGAGGCCAGTGAGAATGACAAGAATAAAGACAATGGAATCCAGGAAAATATAGGTAAGAAAAGGCTAAGCAGAACAGCAAGAATCTTTGTCAAGGGGCATGACTTACAAAGTGCAGATTCTGTTGACTGGTGCCTTACATGGAAAATGAAGCTTCTTGAAGCTCCTGGCTGGCTCGCCAAAAAGATGTTTCTAGGGCTCTGCTGGCACCAGAGCTGAGCACATTTGCAGGTTCGTATTCTTGCCACTGGAAAGAATTTAGGATGGATGAGAAAACACAGCAAAGGAAAACAACAAGATTTATTAAAGTAAAAATATATGTTGATGGAATTAACATGAATGTGCTCAAGTGAGAGTCACACCCTGAGGAGGGTATCTTTGGCTAATTTTATAGGGGCTCTAGGCTACAGTAATTTTATTTCATTTTTACAAGACCATTAGGAACTCATATTGTTCCAAAAAGAGTTGTGGACTCATGGTCTTCCTGTTATGCCCTGATTACATTGTTTCAAGAGAGTTATGTGCAGTTGGTCTAATGGGAGATTAGTTTACGATCAGCCTTGGGCTGGTGGTGATGTTATATTTTAATTTCTGGGGCTTTGGCAGTGAAACTCTTAATGTTTTCCAGTCCAGGCGGAGAACAGGGGGTTCCATGTTCAGTTAAATATTCACATGGGGCTCTATTCTATAGGGACCCACTTTCCAGAAACTCAGAATTTTCTACACCATCAGCTGGAACTTTAAGTAGCTAAGACAAATTTGAGCAAAAAAAATAAAAATAAAACTCTCATTTTAAAGTCATCAAAGTAGAATTAGCTCATGGATAGACAAAGAAACCAATGCAGCAGTCTCATAAATGTATAACAATTGTCCCTAATAAAGCTTTCTGTCTGGCCTATAGTAAGATAGGAAAGTCGTCACAATCCTCCCTCATGAATATCAAGAATATATGTACACATTAAGAGGAAACAAAAGAAATTGGGCAAATGATTAAGATAGGCAATACAAAAATTGTCAAAGACAAATGGTCAACAAGAATATGGGGTTGTGCTTAACTTATTAGAAATCAAGGAAATGGGAATTAAAATGATAGGATACCATTTTTTTACTCACTGGATTGGTTAAAAAAAGCAAGACTTTGGGAAAACAAAAATCCCCTTGCAAAGCTAGTAGTCATATAGACTGATATAGCATTCTCATTCTGAAGATTAACCTGTAAAATTTAGATAAATCAAGTATATAAATATCCAATGGCCTTGCAGTCTACTTCTTGGTTTTCTATCTAGGAGAAATTCTTACACAGATACATAAACTTTCATCTATAAGCTCTGTGGTAGTGAAAGTAGGAAACAGTGTAGGTATATATCACTAGGAATATATAAAGGAAAAATATGGCATAAAAGATACTATGAAATACTATCAGATATTAGAAACAACTAAGTAGATATTAACATAACATGAATCAATCATTAAAAATATAATGCTCAATAAGGAAAAAGTAGTTAGATCTATCTCAGTGACAGCTAGCAAATTACAACTGCAAGTACATAATTACCAGAATTTTTTTTAAATGATAGATAAATATCAAACTCATTTAAATGATTTCCTTTTGAGGGGGAGGGAAGTGAGTGAGTAATATGGTTAAAGGGGAGTAACCAAATAAATATAAGAGGAGAAAGACCTTAAACTGATTATCCTAGGATACTATAAATTAGGAAGTTTATTAATGAACCCTGTCCTTGACATTTAAAAAACATAAATATATTTATCAATAATAACATATCCATACAATGGTATACCAGGTATATTAGTTTTTTGTTGCAGCATAAGAAATGTAATCTATGTTAGTAAATATAAACAATAAATTAATATTTATTGCCTAACAGTTTCTTTTGGCCAGGAGTCCAGGCATAGATTCTTTGCCCAGGGTTTCACAAGGCTGCAATCAAGGTGCTGCTTTGCTGTGCTCTCATCTGGCAGCTCAATTGGGGAAGGATATACTGTCAAACTCATTTTGATTGTTGCCATACTTAATTTCATTGTTACTTCATGACTGTGGGTCCTTGTTTTCCTGCTATCTTTTGGCTGAGGACCCCTCTCAGGTCCTAAGTTTTCCCCAAGTCCCTTGCCATATGGTCCTCTACTAGGCATCTCGCAACATCACAGCTTATTTCTTTAAAGTCTGAAAGTGGAACCTCTCCCCAGTATGCCAAGACAAAGTCTTCTATAAAGAAATGTCATGACAAGACTGTCATCTCAACACTTTTGCTATATAATGTAACTTAAGGGAGTTGTATGCTATCACTCTTGCCAAATTTTATTGGTTAGAAGCAAGTTACAGACTCTTCGTACACAAAATGTTCTGGATTACCTGAGAGTACGACTAATTGGAATTACTCTAAGGCATGCCCTCCATACTGTGCAAACTTTGAAATGAATGAGTCACTTCTAACATATGCTAAATTATATTCAGTGAAAAGCAAGGTACACAAACATGTATAACTGTGTTTAAATATTGAGTGCAAGTTTAAATTCATAGGCTTATTTCCAAAGGATGAATATGAACTCAAAACATTATCCTTTTTGCATAGAGCCACTGCATAGTGGGAGCAGGGAAGGTGAAGAAACTTGATATTTACATTTTCAGTATTGCACAAAGTGCATATGGTAGCTTTACAAAAAGTAAATAAGATTGTTTAAAGGAAACTAATATTTAAAAATTATAAATTAGCAGACTGCATAATCTATAAATTAAATAAATCAGATACATTTCAGGAAAAATATATTTTTCCTATCTGGAGCTATATAAATCAAGGGAGTGAAGACATATTTATAATCATGGTCTTTTGAAAAGCAAAGCTGTAAATATAAAAGATCAGTTGTTATTAATTGCCTGAAAGAAAATATTAGAAGGTAGTGAAAATATAAACTAACTGATAATTGTTAACTCCTACCAATAAATAACAAAAAATACTCTAAACAGAAATTTGACAACTTATATTACCATTGGTTCTTTGACTTGTATCATATATTCTATGATGTCAATTTTTAAGAATCATACTAGTTTGAAAAATACAGAGTGGCTCAATATTCCATTTGGATAAATTCTAATATGTTAATTTATGTGGACGTGGGACTTTATTTTCCATATATCATGGGATTAGTATTCTAAGAAACACAGAGGCACACTTCAGGAATCACTGTATTATGTAATTATTATATTTACATTTCAGAGAGAGTAGACACCAGGATTTCAATCTGTGTACTTTCAAGACCTAGCGGAGTGATTGGAACTTAATTTTAGTTTGTTGAACATTTGAAAAAAGGTGTGCTCAGCAAATAGTGAGGTTGGTTTCCATAAAAATCTATAAATACATGAGAATGTACATTAAAATTTGCCTCATAAAATATCATCTGTCTCTGTCTTAAAGATTCAGAAAGTGACATAGAAGGTAAAATTCCATTTATGATTTGAAATGTAGTCTAGACTTTGTCAATTATTTAGATCAAGTGATACTTGGCTTAGAAAACCCCAGTGAACAAATCTGCTTTGAACAAATTCAGGCTGGGAGGATGTTAGAGTTTGGCTCTCCAGATTATTGGACAGGGGCAGTAGTGCCCAAGAGGAAACAGAAAAGGATATGGTACTTAGATATATACTTTATTTTCCAGATATTCTCAAGAAAACATATACTTTTGTTAAGCCTATTTTTTTCAACTTGCTGACTCATAAAATGCCTTCCATAGGTAGAGAAGGCTTTTCCAATAGTAACCCCATACTAGCTCTCAAACATGCATTCATGTGTGTCTATGTGTATTTTGTATTCATATACGCGTGCATATGTATGTGTATATATATACAAATATTTTCCTATGTGTTAACCATCATTTTAAGTGCTTAACATATAGTAAATCATTTGCTCCTTATAAAAACCACATCTTATTATTAGCCCCAGTTGAGGAAACCAAGAGACTGAAAGGTTGTTACTTTCATTTTTCCTATAGCTAGTAAGTTCCAGAAACAAATTCAAACCCATGCCATCCGATGTCTCTGTCTAAGCTCTTAAACACTAGCCATTCAGCCTCTCTATGGTGTCCTAAAAATTTATGTCTGGGAGAATTACATTTTAGAGAATTAGACTCTTTAAGTAACTTCAGAATATCCCCCAAGTTACGAAAGGTAAGGAGAAAGCCAATCATAGAACATAGAACAAATCCATCTATGTTGATTCCTTTAGAAATAAAGATTTTATCACAAAGTAAGTTGTTAACACACTCACGCTTCTCTGACAGTGGCATTATCATTTTGAAAATATCCAAACTCATGTGCTTTGTCCCAAAGATATGCCTAGAAACTTTCTCCCTTGCTTATTTTATAAGCTTTCTGATTATGAATGTGACTTCTACCAGCTATTAATGGGGAAAAAATGCCTGCCTTACACTTATGTTGTGCCTGCATTTCATTATTTTCCTTATCTGTTCTTTTGTGTGTAGGATTTCCTGTCCTCAAGTTCACTAATCCTTTCTTCTGCCTCTTCATTTTCTGCTGTATGTCTCTGTTGTGCTTTTTCATCTTTTCTATTGTGCCTTTCATTCTCATAAGTTCTGCCATTAATTTTTTCAAGCTTTTGAGTTCTTCTGTATGGTGATGCCGTGTCTTCTTTATATACTGCATCCCTTTTGTCATATATTCCTTCAACTCATTGATTTAATTTAGAATATTTGTATGAACATCTGTAATTAGTGCTTCAACTCCTGTATCTTATTTAGCATGTTAGTTTGTTCCTTTGACTGGATCATATCTTCATGCTTCCTTGTATAATTCATTATTTTTTTTGCTGGTATCTAGGCATCTGGTTTCCGTGATTAGTTTATTCTGGAGGTCATTTTTCTCTTTTATCTAGGGTTTTCTTATTGGTTTTGTTTTCTATCTGTTCTTTGACATTCAGTTCAACTTATTATAGACCTCTAACATAGTTTCTGTTAAAGTCATCTTACTTTTTCAGCTCTTGTTTTCCTGGCTCCTGCTCTGCTAGATAGGATTGACTCCAGTGAAATTTTCCCAGACAAAACAGGTCCAGGACTCAGGAAGAGGGTGTAATTAGCACCATGTTTCCCTGTGGGACAGACCCAGCTAGGTGCCGGTCTTTCTTGTAAAGACTTTTGATTCTATGCTTTTCCTCTCTTGACCAGCAGGTACCACCTGCTAACCAACAGCTCCCCATCTGTGTAAAGTGGTATGGTGGCTTTAATTCTCAGCAGGCCTTGTCCCTGCCAAGGTATGGTTTGAGACAGAAGCTGAGGCAGAAGGTGAGCGTAAACTGTTTCTGTTTTCCAACCCCTGGAGTCTGAATTCTCTGAGATCCACCATTTGTAATGCACCCTACTCTGCCCCCCTTTTTGGGGGAAGATATGACCTTTAGGGAATTATCCTTCACCAGATTAATTACTTTGTCTCTCACACATACCTTAACTCTGCCCGTCCATGAACAATGCTGACTGCTAAAAATACCTGTGGCTTTCTTTAACAGGCTGCCAAGAATTTAAAAAGCAAGCAAAGAAGAAAGGAAGGAAGAAAGAAAGGAAGAAAGAAAGGGAAAGAAAGAAGGAAGGAAGGAAAGGAAAAAAAATCCTTTTCAGAGCTGGTCCCAGCCTGCAGGTTTGCCAATTAAGTGCTGGAGTTGGTGCCTGGCTCAATGTGCCCCTTTCCCAGTATTCTGAGCTCAGATGTCTCCAAAAGCCTCTGTTTTTTCTTTTTTTTTTTTCTATTGCCCCATCTCCTGTCTGCCAAGGAGAGATCTCTGGGGTCCTTTCGTGATTGCTCTGGGTTTATCTGTGCTTGAAGCTTGTATTCAGAAGTCCAAATTTTTAAATTAAGTCCATAATTGGAGATTGGTTGAGCTACTTTCCCTTGCTCCTAGTAGAGACTGTTTCTTTTCCCATGGAGAAGTGACTCCAAAACAGCGTGCCATGCCAGTGGGGGAGGGGCACCAGACTCCACAGCTTGGGAGACTTTACCTACAGTTCTGCACTGTGATCTTGGCCCTTCCACCCATTCTAGACTGGTGTATGATGTATGTCTGGACAAGTAAGACCCTGAATAGTTCCAGACAACTTAAATTACTAGCTGCTCTAAAGAACAAACTAAATTCCACACTTCTTTTATATTTCAAAGCACTCCTTAGTATTGCTCTGTCCTAGATTTGCTATCAGGAAGATGAGTAATAAGAAATATTACATAAGGATAGTTTTGTGTTATGTTTATATTTTAAGCTTTTTACACATCTCAATTTAAACATATAAAATAGAGAGAAAAATAGGTTTTACATTGTTAAATAAATACAAACTTAAAAAATTAGAATATATTTTGAGGAAGTGTAATATTTAAATTACCCCTTTTTGAACAGACCATCAGAGCTCCTTTATGTCTACTTCCTCACATCTTCTCTGCATAGGTTATCTCATTTTATCATATAGGTTGAAAAGTAAAGGTTTGTTTAAACAAAAGTCTCATTTACTAGCAAGTCCTCAACTATTGAGCACTAATTTGAACTTCTTTGGTTTTTATGTCCCTTCCCAATGCATATGCATTGAAGTATACCAGCCTACACTTTAAAAAATTCTGATTCTTGACAGCACTCATCTCAGTTTATACATAATTTATTATAATTACTATCAATAACTTTCTAGTGTCAAGTTCAATTCTCCCAGGAGCATAGAAAAGGCGTATGGCTGGCTGCATGCTTTTAGGAACATGAAACTGTCATTTAAGAGGGTTTATACATTAGATTTAGGGGATACCCACAGCCTCCAGAAGAAACAGAATATCTTTAGAATGCACAGGCACTGTGCTCCTGTAAAGCATAGAATACTTTCAGACAAGAGTTGTTTGGTAAAATTCAGAAGACTAGGTTGGAGCTTGCAGTAACAAGGACCAGAATTTGGTTGCTTTTGTAGCCAGTGTTCCTGCTGACAGATGAATCTGGATATCATAAGTGTACTATCAGAGTTGCTTTAGCTTCTTTAGTTTGGCTGGGCATGCATTATCTTTTTTGGGAATTAGAACTTTCTTGAAGAATGCTTAAACCTAAGACATTTGAAAGGAGACAGAATAAGGGCATTGGTAATGCTGGCACTCTCTCTGGGGTACGTGGGAGAGTATTGATTTAGAGAGTGAACAGGGGCTTTTCCGTTGTTATGTCTCTGTGTAGGAAGGAAAAGCAAGGGCCTGGAGTTATGCATAGTGTGGGAGGGAGAATGAAGGGCTTAGAGGTAAATATACAGATTTTCTACCTTTGTGGCTAGCTCCTTCATAATTCAATAAAATTCATCTAACTTCCTTAAGTTTCTTCTTCAAGAGATCAGGTCAGGACTGCCTCATTTTTAAAGGATAGAAATGAACATTAGTGTTAGTATATATTTTATGTTTCTGAACTATCCCAAGATTTTCTTGGATCTTACTTTTGGCCCATAGCACCCCTAGGCCCAGTGTGGTTGCTTCCTCTGCACTCTTTCCTCCTGGGTGTACACATGAGCCACAGGCTGGCTCTTTGTCCATCAGGGACAAAGGGGTAGTCAATTGACTTCAAGACAGAAATTTATTTGACTTTTGCCTGAAGGAAAGAAACTGGTCCCTTACTATAACTTCAATTTTTATTTTAAAATAAAGAATCACCATAATAATAAATTAGTTAATAAATCCTCACTGATTGCTTACAAAGCAGTGGGCATACGAGGGATAGAATGAGGAAATTGGTGTTTTTCTTCCAAGGTAACAGAGAAATATGTTCCAATGAGTGTTGCCCCTTTAAAGTAATCACCTGAGGAGTCTCTACTACATTTTAATAGTGCTGCCATAGCTCAAAACTGTGTTTGAATCTCTTTTGGAATTGCCTTCAGAGTTAGTTTATGAGCCACATAAGAAAACCATTACTTTATGCTCATACCTCATAAAGTTCCATAAAGGGAATAAGAAAAACAAAGTGAAACACATGGAGTATAGTTTTACTCATTCACAAAATCAGCTGGAAAGATGGACTTTGTATCCTTACTAGAACATTGATAACTGATGTTCATTTGGAAATGCAATGGAAAGAATATCAGGCAAGTATTCTTAAAGAAAAATATCTGATGCCTGAAAACTTAACTCTACAGTTTTACACACAATCTGGCAACATAGAAAATAACAATTTTTTAAATAGATTTGTGGATGTCCTTGGCATTATATATATTCATTGGTGTTTCTAGATTTGATGGATGCTGTGGTAGAACTTTTAGTGGGAACGCAAATCATTCTACAAGGAAGGTTATCCATTCCCATGTAAGCAACCCACAAGGGTCATTACTTTAATTTAGGCCGTTATCAGTTTTCACCTTCTTTATTGCTGCCTTCTCTTACCAGGTTTCTTTGCCTATAATGTCGACAGGATAACCTTTTAAAACATGCATCAGATTATCATTCTTCCTTGCCAAAACCTTGTGAATACTCCCTTTATCTTCAGGATGAAGCTCACTCCTCAGTATGGCAAAATTCACAGGCTTAGACTGGAGTTTGCAATAACAAGGATTGAAACTTGGTTAATTTCATAGCCAGTACTCAAATGCCATAATTCGTAATACCAAAGTTCCTTGTGCTTCTTGATATTTAGTTGGCGAATCCCTGCATTTGCTGGGAGTTACAAGTTTTACAATCTGTGAAATTTTCACAAATCTCCATGAAATATTCACAAGCCCTATAATCCTATTATGCTAGATAGTTTCAAAGATAGTTTCAAATAATTATGGCCCTCCTTGTGCATGCTTGATGGTCCCCCCATCAAGAGATTGAGTCTATACCATTCTTGAATTCAGGCTGATTCTGTTATAATGAAATGCAAAGGAAGTAACATGCAAAGACTTCTGAATCTAAGCGGTAAGAAAGTCTGACAGCTTTGTCTTTTTCTTTTTAGGATGCTTCTTGAAATTCAGAGACCACTTTCAATGAGAAGCCAAACTACAGAGATGGACTATAGGTTCTAGTCAACTGCTCCAAATAATCCCCAAGATGCCAACCAACATCAACTGCCAGCCAATGTGAGGGAGTCACTGTGCACCATCGTGCAGCCCTCTGATGACAGCAGCCCTAGCCAACGTCAGGCAAGGTAGACAACCATACAGCTGAGGCTAGTACCACAGAATCATGAGAGATCATTACAAAGTATTTTTAAGCCATTATGCAATGGTAGGTATCTGAAACCCATGCCCATTCTGTTTTACCTACACTATTGCTGAAGTCACCTGGAAGCCAGTTACCCAATTTTGAATGGCAACATAGTTATTATTCTGAACTAGTTAAATGGAAATGAAATGGAATTTATTGCAAACCATTTTTTTTTCTTACTTATTTGCATTCAATTTGATGTTAGGCTGATTCCTCTGGTTAACATTTCCTTGGGGCATCTCTGATTTGACTGGCAGAGGTAGTGACAGTTCCAACTAGTGATAGCTATTTGTGTCCCACCCCAAGCTTTTATTATGTGCCTTACCTCATTCTATGCCAAATTCTTCTCTACTTGGACGTAACTTGCTTAGCCAGCACACAAGTACATTCTTGAATTAACTTAGGTGGTCAAGCCTTTAGCCAGTGGGGTAGATGAGAATAGATAAACATTCCGACTTCTCATCTTTCAGATAGTAAATTCTGCAGGCATTTTGGAGAGAACATAGACAACTTGATGGGAAGAGGTATGTTGTCAATGGAAACATCTTGCTGCACCCTCACCATTGGCTTTTCTTGCTTTGACTTCCCTGCCCCTCATGCTTGCTTCTTGAGATCATCTACAAAATATTTGTCACAGTCCTTGTCTCCCAAGCACATCTCCAAAGTCCTTGTCTCAGAGTCTACTTTCAGAGGAATCCAAATTAGGATAGTTATTTATATTCATAAGTGAGTTGTACAAAAATAAAATGAACATGTTTTCTTTAAGTTATCTAACATGCTTTAAAGTCCCTGTTCCAAAGAAAGGCAGGAAAGTTGTCTCTTCTTGATAAATATTTAGTCTACTAAGAGTTCAAATTCCCTAAAAGAGTGCTATTTTTCTCACCCTCAAATCATCTTCCTCCCTCTTTCACACCCCATGATACTTCCAGGATGAAGGAAAGTCACAAATTCTAGTGGCACAAGGGTAGAATCATAACTTATTCACATGATCTTTTGTTAGGTATTGGCCTTTCTATACATTTCATGACTAAAATAGTTTTATTCTTGTGTGCCCTACCCTGGTAATTGCTGAAGGGTAGCTAACATAGCCTTGCCTTCTTTTGGCCTCTGCTGAGGTGTAACTTCTCCCAATAATTCAAATGGTTCATTTTTCACCCACAACTCTCATCTGGATGGTCCTAGTCCCTGATTACAAAGTCCCAACACTGTTGCCTCTTCTCTTCAAATCCAAGAATATTCATTTCCATGACTCCTTGTGTTAGTCAGGATTCTCTAGAGAAATAGAGCCAATAGGAGATATTTGTAAATATGAGATTTATTAAAGTGTCTCATAGAACCATCAGAATGGAAGAGTCCAAAATCCATAGGGCAGGCTGTGAAGCTGGTGGCTCTGATGAAGGGTCTGGATGAACTCCATAAGAGAGGTTCACTGGCTGAAGAAGCAGTGAAGGAGTCTCTCTTCTTCCTTAAAAGCCTTCAACTTATTGGATCATCTCATTGTGGGAGACATACCTTGATCTCAGATGTAACCAGCCACAGATGAAATCAACAGACTGATGATTTAATAATACACCAGCCAATGGTCAGACCAATGCTTGCTTGACCAAACAACTGGGCATAATCATTTGGCCAAATTGACATCAAAATCTAACCATCACACTCCACTTATTCCTTTTCCATCTTCCAACAGGAATATGAAAACTTCTGTATTTCAAAGATATTGTGCAGAACTATAGATACTACAGGTCTTTCTACTGAAACTCCTACCTCAGCCACTACTAATCTTCACAGTGTATGGGATAATGTCACCCTGGATCCAAAATGGCATTAATACTTCTTTAAGAAACTCGAGGCTTAAGAAGTAAAGAAACACCCTGTGCTAGGATTCCATCAAAATTACCTATTTCTGTTACTTTTTGTTCTTCATTCCCAGAGTTAGCCCCAAGATGTGGGTAATGAAGTTGCTTGCATCAAGCTCTTTTTTTCCCCACTCTAGAAGTGCTTTTTGCCCTCCCTGCCCTTCTGGAAGTATCCCAATTTGCAATTCTATTTATATCATTTTTCTCTGTGTATGGGCACCTCTCTTATAGATGGTGTCTTCTTTTCTCTATCTTGAAACAAAAGTTCTTATGGCTAAATCTTAACAGCTGGGATAACTGTAGAAAAATGAAAAAAAAGCAAAGCAACAAACAAAATCTAAAAAATACATAGTGAAGATTTTATATATTTTATCTTCAGTATGTGATCAATGCCTTATCTCCTCTGGAGTATAAAATTTTATTTTATAGATCCCATCTTTGTGTATTGTGTGTCCAATTTTATTTAACTATATCCCATCTTACCAATGCTAAGTCTGCCATTTTCCATCAAAAGAAGCTTAGTGGGTCTTTGCTGATAGATTTCTCGTGGCTGGCACTCAACATTCAAGTTTTGGGGACTAATATCCAAGATGAGTTCAGAATACCTTCCTTATAACTACAGCAACTATATTTTCCTTTGTAGTTAGTGGAGAATATATATTTATATGAGATTCAGATTTATCTCTATCTCTATTCCTATCTCTATGCATGTATGCATCTATTTATCTATCTATATTTCTATCTAATATTCATTTCAGCACTTGTATAGAGAAATAAATATTGATATAATATGAAGAAATTCTTGTTTGCAGATTTAATTAAAACATTTTAAGAATAGAAGAAAAGATAAATGTGCCTGTCTGCAAATGTACATGCACAAAAAATCAAATGTGGCAAAAAATGGCAAAGCTGAATCAGTAAAAAACACTCATAACTTCAATGTACAAGATGAGTCATTTTACTGAATTTTCACTTCATAACCAGTAGCCAGTTTATGGTATTTTTCAGGTCAGTCCCTGACAATATTTGTTCGTCCATCAGTTTTGCAGTGTTTCATTTCTCTTTCACAGAAATGTGAGCATTATTACATGGAGGGTGTTTTCACATCCATTGTAATAATCAGTAAAGAAACTTTTCATATTGCATTGCATGGCGGGAGCTAAGTAAAATATAATACAGGGAAGTCTTAACTTCTATTCCATCCATTTCCAATTTCCCCTAACCTCAGCATCCTTATATCAGCCCTTTGGTATTTCTACATTTGTGAATGTTGCCATTTCTGACTCTTGTGGCAGATTTCCCCTCAATATTTATAACATTTTTTTCCACAGCAAAGGTCAAAACTTATGTATCCTATAAGTTCAAGGCATTTAGAGTAGGTAACGGCCTTTCAATAAGTAATTTCTTTGACAAATTCAAAATAAGAAATAAATGGATGGTATGATTTAAAAAATAAAGAGCAGATAATGTTTGTACTTTAACATGGAAAGTTAAATAATAATACAATATATTGAAAAAAGATCGATAATTTTATACAATATTTATTAACATATACCAGATGTGTTGTGATAAAGGTTTTATATAAATGAAATGTAATTTTCAAAGTAATCTTTTGAGATAGGCAGTTTATTGCCTCTATTTTACAGTGAAGAAACAGGCTAGGGCAGAGAGTAAATTTTCTATACTCTCTGAGACAGTAAATGGTAAAACTGGAATTTGAGCTTCTGTTCATTTTAATATATCATGTGGCTCTTCTAGTCGCAATAAATAATTATGGTAAAATATTGATTTGGGTGATATTTCAGATAAACTCAACTGTAAGGGTATTTTAGGCAAAAATCATTTGGTGACCTCTATTCACAGAAAGTATTGATTCTACTAATAAAAGAAAAGCTTCTGGCATTTGAAAGACAGCAGAAGTATCTCTCTCAATTGTGAGACTGGAACACATTCCTCAACTGAAAGAGCAGGTTGCTGAGAGTAAGTTTACTTACTTATAAATTAAATTTCATCCTCATGATTTCCAAGTGAATCAAAAGTTCATGAAACCAGTGAAATGTTACCCATTCACTGTGACTATTATTTTTATTGTACAATTCTTGGAAAGATATCTAGTCATCATAATGTTCCAATATACAACAGTTCTTAACTCTCATGTACTTTATTTATATATGATTTGCCATGACCATAGAAACTCTCCTCTTTTTCACCACTGCCAGAAGTTGGACGTTCCTTCCTTTTCAGTTTATTTCACTGATTTTTATCCTTTTCTTGTTTAATCACACCATTAACATGCAAAAAGCCAAGACCAACATTGATCCTGCCACCTTGAGCAACCATTTAAACTCATTAACAAATGGAGTGATAATTATTAAAAAGTTTCCTCATGTTTATGAGAAGAAAATAGAGCATTGAGAATAAAAGAGGGGATAGGTGAAGCTTGCAAAATATGTTTTTAAATAAAATTTTATGCTTAATTCATTCATATTCCAATCAACAAAGTTATGGATTCAGAAATTACCATTGATATTATCTGGTCAAACCCTGTTTTAAAAAATATATGATTAAACAAAGACTATGCTCAAAGTCATATAGCAAGTTAGAAAGCAGAGTTCACTTTTTTTGAGAGTTAGATTCCCTTGACAATTTTAAACTTTCCCTTTGCATTTAATATTTCTATTGCCCACTATTGCTAGTAGCAAAATCCTTTAAAAAGCCTCAGGAGATCATGTGCTTTCTTCAGGTACATAGAGAGGATATGAAACACCTTTCTGCCTAGCAGTGGCTCAAGGGCAAAGCTCTGGTCAAAACCATCCAGACAAATCTATGGGGACTCAGAAAGGCAAAAATGGGATTGTGTTGGTTTGAAAGGATGTATGGACCCTAGAAAATCCATGCTTTAATCCTAATCAATCTTGTAGGAGCAACCATATCTTTAATCCCTATTCAGTAACGTAGGTTGGAATCTTTAGATTAGATTATCTCCATGGAGATGTGACTCACCTAATTGTGGGCATTAATTTGATTAGATGGAGACATGATTCCACCCATTCCATGCGGGTCTTGATTAGTTTACTGGAATCCTTTAAAAGAGGAAGCATTTTGGAGAGATTCAGAACAACAAAGCAGAGACACGATGAAGCAGAGAGCCCACACCACCAGAGATCTTTGGAAATGAAGAAGGAAAACACCTCCTGGGGAGCTTCATGAAACAAGAAGCATGAAAAGAAAGCTAGCAGACATCGCCATGTTCATCATATGCCTTTCCAGTTGAGAGAGAAACTGTGAACAACATAAGCCTTCTGAAACCAAGGTACCTTTCCCTGGATGCCTTGGATTGAACATTTTGTACAGTCTTACTTTAATTTGGACATTGTCCCAGTCCTAGAACTGTAAACAAGCAGCTTATTAAATTCCCCTCTTTAAAAGTCATCCCATTTCTGGTATATTGCATTCCAGCAGCTAGCAAACTAGAACAGGGAGGGACGCTTGTTCTCGAATTAAAATGTGGTACACGGTGGTAGAAATTTGGATTTATTTTCCCTTTTTGTGTTACCTAATTGCTAAGATGTTCTTTTTACATTTAACATACATTGCCCATATAACAAAAAAAGAAGTTAAATACAAAATCTTTCCATTTTCCATTTTATACCACAAGAAAAATTAATGCTACTTTAGGTTTGTAGATTGAAAAGTGAGAATTCCCATGCCTACATTCCCTAAAAAGCCTAAAAGTCTCACTTCTAAAGCCTTTCTAGCCTGTATTTTACTGGGGTTCCTATCCCTCTAGAGCAGTTAGGGCAACTTCTAAAAGCTAGAGAGAAGGATGTTCTCTGGACTCTTGTTATAGTTTCTAATTGGAATTTCAAGCTGGAGAAATAAATTATCTAGAAATTTCACAAACATCTCTATCTGTGTTAGTTACTTATCCTACATAATCTAGGACCTGGACTTTTGAATGTCATAGCACATATCTTACCATATTCTATATTTGTGTATATCCTCCACCAGCCTATGACATTTTCTGCTTTTCTGCTCCCTATATTCTGAGCACCTATCACAGTGAATAAACCAGACTAAATATATTAACTTTTTTTGAATTTTAAAAAGGAAGGAAGGGAGGTGAGAAGGAAAGTGAGGAAAAATAGACCAAAGAGAAAGAACAATTATTTATTGGGGTTATGGATTATATTATGGATAATTTAAATCCAATTTAAGAGCATTTTAATGTTAAAGTATATAAGTACATTATAACAAATTATAGAAAAGCATTTGTGAGAAATCCCCCACTCCATGTTGTAAAGCAGGGATTTCTATAACACAGCCTCTGAAGCCAGACCTTTCTGTAATTTTGAGAATGCTAGTATAATGCTTATTTAAATTGCAAGGGCATTTATCTTTTGAGATGGATTAACTTTAAATATAGACTTCAATAACAATTAATATGGACTAGGTATCTTTGTTCATGAATTCTACAGCTTCCTGAAAGTATCACTGCCCTTTAACAGAGAATTGAATGCAGTTTTCACTAAAACTCAAACTGGTAGGAGGTAGTCTGTCCAACAAGTGTGGTCTCTCTAAAAGGTAGTGTTTCTTCCTTTCCTTCACTGGTAAATTATCTAGTCTTCATAATATTATTGGTTAAAAGGAATCTTATGTCAATCTGCTTTGTGTCTGACAGATTCTATTAATATTTGACAAAGAAAATGAGAGAGAGCAAAAATAGGTTTTTCAAGAAAAAACAAAAATTCCAAGATTTCCTCCAATTGCTGGTGCTTATAGATTACACTTTTTGCAGTGGTGTTATATTTAGCTTTTAATTCCTTCCATTGAAATGTAAGCTTAATCTTTTTGTTCTCTGCTTGATGAAGATGGAAAGCAGCTGATTACCAACAATTCTATATATCCTTTGTTTTCTTTCATCAAAACAATTCAAGGATCATTTTCTTCCATTCTCCACCAGATCTGATTGTTTTCCTAAATCACCTAAAGGTCTAGTAGGAAAAAAGGAAAAAGGGGATGCAACGGTAGTTCAGTGGTAGAATTCTCTCCTGCCATGCAGGAAAACAGGGTTCGATTCCCGGTCCATGCATTTCCCCTCCCACTCCCAAGAAAAGCAAACAAACATAACCAAACAAACAAAAATTCAACAAATGGTGCTGCAATAATGGGATACTCACACGGAAAAATAATGAATGTGACCCTGCCATACAGCACACACACACAAAAAAATGGACTAGAAATTTGCCTCTTTTTAATCACTTTACCATACACATGTATTTTTTTTCATTAAGCACTTTAATGATTTAGAGTGTGTGTGGATGGCACTGGATAAAACAAAGTGCACAAAGAAAAATAAACATCTTCTAATTTTTGCTTGTTTATTTTTCAAAAAAGCTATAGCTATAGCTGTAATTAGAGAAAAAGTGAAAAGCAACCCTATGAGGTTTTATAGATCATATGAATATTCATGCATGGTCTATATTGTATGTATTTGTATCGAATATTTATATATGCATAAATGTACATATTTATTAGATATATAGGATAATTTAGCAAATAGAGCACTGCACAAATTTAGGCATCTTCCTATTGATGAGAGGAAGGGGTGGAGTGTGAATTGAAAAATCCCCATGTTCCAATAAAATGAAGTCCACTAATTTATTTACCCACTCTCCCCAAACCCTGACCAGAAATCCTTATCTTGTAAATTTGTTTAATTAATAAAATCATTTATGTTTTGTAATTACAAAATACCTTTTGAAAACTGACCAATATTCACATTTCTGAAAATAAATCAATTAATTCAACCATGGAATAAAACTGTTCATTTTAAAAAGTGTTTGCCCTGTCTCATCAGATGGGAAGTATTCTCTAGGGTTATTTACCTAATGCTTCAACATCATTAACTTCAGTCTTGTTGTCCTATACCTGGACTGTTTCACTAGCTTAGATACCAGCTTCTACCAGACAGCTCTAACCAGATGTAGCAAATAGTAAAGATGTCACGTCATGGGGAGCTATAATATAGTGTTTTCCAAACAGAGCCCTTGGAAAACAAGGCTTAGTGGTTAGATGAGTGCAATTAATTGTGCTGTTACACTTTTGCTGTCCTAGAATATGACAATGCTTAATGTGACTCAAAAACCCCATTCCAAGTTCCAGACACTTAGAAATTGAATGAGCATAAATAGCAAAAGCCATTATAAATCAGTTGTACAGAAGAATTTATAAATTTAAAAAATGATAAGCAACTTTAGTATGCTGGTTTTTTTTGGTAATACAGCTCAACATTATACAGTGTAGCAATGCTAGAATCATTTCCAATTCAACACATCTAATTTTGCTATATTACAAATTCCTAAAAATGTCATCTCTGTTTGCTAGAACAAACTAACTCTTTGTAACTCATGTCTTCTCTGGAAGGCCAAGGATATCTTTCTATTCTAACGCCAAACTCTAAACAACATGGCTAAATTCAAGTTAAGAAATAGTTCTGCGTTGACCTATGTGGCAACTCCTCTCCAATAGTCGTTTTGAAACAATCGATAGCACAGAGAACCAAAAGTCCAAGATTACAGAAATTACCCATTTGGACAACCAGGACAAAAAGGTCAGCTTCTTTGATCAATTGTTGTTCTCAGAATAAAAGAGAAAAATACAAACTTCCTCAACACAGTCAATAAAACCATAATTTTAACTTTTGCAGAAAAAAAAACAATGTCCCAACTTTGTAAACGAAAAGGGAAAATTCAGACAGAAGGCCACAAAAACCACTTCAAAGAAGTCTAAACCAAAGATATAAAGTTATTTGTGCTAAGGACAACTACAGACAAAATAGAAGAGATTAACCAGCATGAGTTCAAGTCCTTTCATTAAAAGAACACAGAAAGTATTTTCTTAGTCTAAAATTCTGTACACAACCCCATAAAACTACTTTTCTGGAAAACAGAGTGAGTGTCTATCATGACTCTCAGTTTCAACAAAATTTAGAACCCCAGAATGTGCTACACAAATGGAATAATGGGAATGGGCCAGATCTATACTGCTAAGGTTGGAACAGACATTTTTGAGATGCCTTAATTTTACCTGAAAGTTTTATAAAATTTATACATCTTTAAAGAAGCTAAAACAAAATTGAATTTAAGACTAAAGGTAAGAGATTAACACTATCCATGACCTAGATTCTAAAGAAGTCTGATAAATTTAAATACAACATGTCTTTTACATTTTGTCGACTCAGCTTCCTAAGGCATTTTACAGTGAATCCTACAGGGAAAGCAACTAAAAGAAAACAATTGCATGCATGTCTGATATATAGACATAGAAACAGATCATATTCAGCAAGGTCTATCAGATGGACAACATGTATGTATGGTGTCTGCTGGAGCCAATGGCCCAGTTGATGAGAATTTCAAAAAGTTTACAGCAAGACATTAAGTCCAAAGCCAGCTGATTGGGGGAAAAATCCACATACACACACACATATCTGAGAAATCTAAACTCAGAAAAAAAGAAACTATTACATTCCAGATATTGGTTTACTTGTTTCAGAGAAGAAATTTTGGTGAAAACTTAAGCTTTCTGATTTGTACTTGTTAATATAAGTGAAAACTCAGATCCATCATTAAGACTATGAAAATTGAACAATTTATATTTCAAAAATCAAACCTACTTTTCTTTTAGGAATTGAAATTAATTGATCATTTAGAAAATAGAGCACTGCCCAAATTCCATTTCACATTACTGGGTGACAGGGTGGCTTTTTCTTTCCTGTTGCAGATTACTTAATGAAATGGTTAACAGTTGGCATGGGGCATATGGCACTTCTTTCACACCATTGTGAGCCGTGCCACAGAGTGCTACATCACCCTTGTAAGAATTTTTCCCATCTCCTTCTTTCCATATGGCATTCAGTTCTAAAATAGATTTTCCCACAAACACTTGGTGTCTTCATCTGATATTCCATAGTTGGGAATCAAGTCTGGCTGAAAGCTGAGTGCAAGTTCATATAAGCCTTCAGGTCTATAGTTCTATATTAGAGGAATCTTCAAAATGGATGATTTCCAAACAAATCAGGTGAAGATTAAACTCATTCAATATCTAACTCCCTATGATGGCAGAGAATGAAGATTCAATTATTCTGGTATAATAAACCCACTTCATCCGAGCCATTTACCCATTCAGAAGTTTGACCTCAGAAATGCAAGGAGGTGAACAGAGGCAGATCATAGTTCAACAAAGGGAATCTTGCTGACTTTCAACATATAATTAAATTACAATCTCCATGGCTCCATGGTGAAGATTTATGAAGTTAATTAAATGATACAGTGCCATTAGTGCTGACTGGCAGTCTCATACTCATTTTGAAGCATGATGCTGGATTGAAAATTTGTTGTTGGATTAAAGACATTTGCTTAATATGGCAAAAGGTGTTTTGTCCATAAACATGAGGAAAGAAATGTCATTACTAATCTTTTGCTATATTTAATTCTAAAGGTTAGAAGGAAGACCTGGCCTGAAAATTACTAATTGCTGAAGGGCTCATGTTAATGAGTATTGGGTTAGAGGATTTGAGATGTTGTCTTTTCCTGCAGTTTTCTGTACCTGCCAAGATGTGTTCTGCACATACTAAGCTCTGTTCAAACAAACAATAATAAACCCTTTTTTGTGATAAACAGAGTGACTCTAGGCCAATCTTAATAGTGAATTTCAATATGATTTATTTATTCTGTCTCTCATTTAAGTCAAAAAGGCCTCTGATACTCCAAACATTATATGTTTCATCTTCCCCTGAAGAAGACAAAAATAATTTATCCCTAACTCATTTATGCTTATATAATAATTTGTACAAACATTTTTCTTACCTATAAAATATATTAGTTGTTTGTTTACAATAATTCTACTGGTTTCCCCAGTAGACTATGTACTCTAGAAAGGCAGAAAACAGATCATATTTACTTTTGTATCCTCAATGGATGAAATGTAATCATTGTTCAAATATTTTTTATTGAATGAACACTATACATTATAGTTTTAAATGCTGGTGATAATATAGAAAATTATGATAAATAGTATTATAAAAATTGAACATGTTTTAAAACTAATATCACCTCAATTCTCTTTATTTTTTTATTTTTTATTATGACTACAGATTAAAACTTACAAGAAATAGAACATGAAATAAGAGGCAAAGTGGCAAAATAAATTACTCAGGAAATTTTATCTTCTGTGACAAGAACCAGGAAATACAGTTTTTAAGGCTCCGAGTGATGGTAATGTGTGTATCTATAGAATTATAGCCTATTTCAACTCAGAAGAGATTTTAAAGCATGGATTATTGTTACCAATCACAGTGGACCTTATAAAGGAAGGCACACTATCAATTCGTTTTTATACATTCCTTCATTATTTGTGCAAGAATACACGGAAAATAAAAGAAGAAATGAAATACGGCCATTGTGCTTATCATGCCCACAGACTTAGCAGATAACTGAAGGTACTATAAAATAAGTGAAAGGGAAATTTCAGAAGGAAAATACAACTTTCAGCTAGGTAGGGCAAGGGAGCTTTCATAGAAGGTGGCAGAAGGATTTTGATTCCCTTTTGTCTGTTTACTGTCTTTGGTAAAACAGTGATGTTTAATTTTTTTTTGTCTGCTATGTTATATGCATTCACAAAATGCCATTCCAGAAATAGAACTAAAATACAAAAAGTTTAACATCATTTTCATTAAGAAACAGGCTAGGCAAATTACACCTCAGGTTATTTTTATGAAAAATCAGAACAGATAAATAAGCTCTTATAGGAAGTGATTAGTAGCTTTTGTTAAATCAATGGGTCTACCACGAGGACAGTTGTTGACGTGTATCCTAACGGGAATGAGAAGGATACACTCAAATTTCTTCCTGATTTAATGAAATGCAGTAAGAAAAATTAAATATAAAATGCAGCTTAATTGCAATTTAGAGAGTGTATAGTGGTTAAATGAATTTGAGTTTTATAAGCAAATACCTCCTAGAACAAAACTCTGTATGGGCTGATAACTATATAACTTTTTGATCATATTTAAGGTGTAGAACAAATAACCTCACAAAACTGAACCCAAAGTTGGATTTAGTCCAATATCCATTATCCTCTGGAGTGACCCAAATTTATCTTTGTCCACTTTTAAAACACAACTCCAATGGCACTTTTTTCTACCTCACTTTATCCCAGATTTATTTGGGGTGATGGAAAAATTTGAACTCAAACCAAAAATATTTAAAGTTGGAAACTGAGAGCATTTGTGAAGGGACAAAAGGAGTAGAAAAAGTATGATGAAATCAGGGGAAGGAACAGGAGCAGAAATGCAGGCCATGAAATCTCCTGAAATTAGACCATGTGGGCCATGAATTTGCTTGATAAAGCCAACCCAAAGCGACATGTGAATTATTTACATGATTCACAGTGTCCATGAGGCAAAAATCAATTATTCAAGAGGATCATTGGTAATCTTGATAATGAGATGAGAGACATATTTTTCCCTAAATTCTGATGACTTTATGCAGTACGATGCAGTCTGCTACAGCATTCCTAATGTGGTTCATAAGATTGTAGTAACATTTTTCAAAATATAGTAACTCTATAATACTACAAGTACAGGTAAAAAGAGAAATATGATATAAAAATCTCAAATGACTTAGTTTAATCCAATAATATAATTAAATTATCTATAAAAATTGAAGTACTGGGCATCCTTCTGGAATAGCCCATGATTATCAGTTCTTACATTTGCACTTCTGAGAATTATTAAGCATTAGAGAGTTTGCGATTATATTCATGGAAAAATCTCAGGACAATTGCAAATGATCTGAAAATGAAATAAGTGGGAAGTAGTTGCAAAGTTACATTATTTACATTGAGAATATTAACCTGGATGCAAAACCTTTATATAAAGAAGACAAAAGGAGCATCCATGGGCATAGAAAATATTTCTCTCCCAAAATGTAGGGTTTTCTCCATCATGTAGAGAAATGAATAATTCTGTACCACTAAGTTTGATAAGAATATTTTAGTTTTGAAAAAATTTAAAGTGAGTGTTACAAAGTTGCATTATAACCACAATAAAATCTTAATACCTACATCAAACTTTAAAAGCTACAATTTACTGGTGAAGCCTTGAATATAATATAGTTCTCAGACCATCACCTAATTAATGAGTTAATTTGATGAATAATTTCCATTGTAAATCATTTATCAAAAGGACGAATTGGGTTTTGCCCAGGTGTTTATTATAATAATGTTTGTTTATATAAATAAATTATAATTTAAATTATATTTATATTATTTTAATATTATATTTTATATTATATTCATATAATTTAATTTATATTAATTTAAATTATAATAATTATAAATAAACCCATTTCATCTGCATATAAAACACACTGCATATAAACACATTTGACATTCAGTAAGTGAATATTTGTAGAACAGTAATAGTAAGAATAATACCTACCATTAACTGAAATTTTATAATGTACCAGAAAGGTTCTACTCTAAGCACTGAACATGTATTTATCATTTAATCCTTATTTAATCTTCACAACCCACCTGTGAGGTAACTACTATTTTTAAACCCTATGTAAAAATGAGGAGATTGAAGTATAGACTAGTTATGCAACTAGGCTAAATAAAGTCACACAATTGTTCGACTGGACCAGGATTTGTACCCAGGCAATCTTAACTCCAGAGCATGTGTTCCTAACCAGTTCAGACTGTAGTGCCGGGTGCTGTAGATAACACGATGAGCAGGATTAGCATGAAACCTCCCCAGGCAGAGCTAAATGGGGAAGGAATTGTGTGTAGCATAACTGCAGTGAAGATGTGTCACATGATATAGGGACTCACAGCAAGGGTAGGACCATAATAAAGAAAAGACATAAAAGAAAAAGATGAAAAAGGAGGCCTGAAAAAACATGAGTAGGAGTTTGTCGGGAGAAGTTGGGCGAAGGAATAAGGGAAAGAATTGTTCAAGAAGAAAAGAATTCATTTGCAAAATTCCATGATTCTAGAAATAATCTATATTCAATAATACAGGGTTACCTTTGCCAGTCCTGTGCCTCTGGCTAATGATCCCTCTGCTAACTGAATTAATAGAGCTATCATTTTATCTTTCACTTGTTACTTCTTTCAGATAGAGAGATTAAATATTTGGAGTTTGGAAATTATATGACTGCTGCTTGAAAATATTGTTGCAGGTTGCACAGCAGCAATATTCCCTTTGACATGAATTATCTTGTAACAAAAATTTGGTTACTTCTGATATTAACAGCCTTAGTATCATCCTGAGAGGATGAGACATCAACTGCTAAATGCCTGGCCTATTCACTTCATCAGAAAATATGTAACGTCAATTCTCTTAAAGATATAAAACATTTATTACCTAATGTATTTGCAAAACTCCAACTGCAAAGATATTCAGTAATATTTTCAACCCAACTTGAACACAGAGAATGAGAATTAGTCTCAAAAGCAAGTGACCTCGTTCACTTGGGAGAACATTTTATGCAATACAGTGCAAGCTGCACAGTTATAAAACCCAAAGTGTCATTTCTACAATGCGAATTTTGAAAGTAAAGGGCACTTTAAAGACACGCACCCGGCCCCCTTGCCTGCCATAAACTGGATTGCTCAGCAGGACAGAATCAACGGTCTGCACTAATACCACAAATCATTGGCATGGGAAGAAAAATAGAAATTCAGAGACCCCAAGGTTTTGCAGTTATAAATAATAGCATTGATGAAGGGAAAGAATAACAGCAAAAAATAATGATTTTAAAGGGAAAAAAAATTTGCTTTCAAAAACCGTCTATCTTCTGAACTATAATACGGGTCATGAAAATGACTCAATATTATCTCATGTCTGCATTTCGCAATATCTAACCACAAAATATTTGCATTTTCTTAGAAATTCTTTCTTTAAATGTTAAAGAAGAAATTCAAATCATTTTTACATGTCTTCCACCTGCAAAAGCAGTAGATATAATTTTTACTTAGATTGTGAATCAGCTACATTGCTCTTTCCATGTAAAATGTTCGCCTTTTAACTGGATAAAATTCTAGATTTCATATGCTTCATTTAATCTGCTTTTTCTTATCAATTTATTTTTGAAAGCAAGTTCTTTTACAGTATCATCAGTTCACCATTTTATACTTAGAAAACACTAAAATTTATTGCTTATATAAATACAATAGTTTCGTCTTGCAAAAGGCATTGCTATTCATTATTATAAGAAACATACTTTGCATTTCCATTGAACCATGAATGTAAGTCTTCTTTCCTGGCTCTCTTTCCCAACCCTCTGTTTCCCTTGACATTACATTTTTAGGGGTGTTTAGTTTCCTGGCTGCTGAAAGAAATACTATACAATATGTTGGCATGGCAACAGGAATTGATTGGCTCAGAGTTTCAGAAGTTGAAAGGCTTGCTTCCCCCAGGGCTCGGTACCTTCTGACTGACCAGCAATCTTTGTGGTTATTTGGCTTTTCTGTCACATGGTCATGTCTTCTCTTTACTCCTCCAGGTTTGTTGATTTCCAGCTTCTGGCTATTCCCCATGTCTCCTCTTTTGTCTGACTCTCACTCTGTTTATTTAAGGACCCCAGTAATCCGGATGAAAGACTGGCCACACCTTAACTGAAATAACATTATGAAGAGATCTTATTTATAATGGTTCTACATCAGTGAGAATGCAGACCAAAACCAAGAACATGTCCAAACTGGGCCATACAATTCGATCCATCACAAGGGGTTACCCCTGATGACTGGTTAATGAAAGATTCTATGCAATACTAAAATGAAACTGGGAAAGAAGGGAAAGGAAACAGGTAAATGTGATATCACTCCATAGATAATTCCAGAGATCAAAATGTACCCATTATAGGCATACCATCCATCCTGTCCAGTTAATTGTTATGGCATCTGCTTGCATTTGCCACAATAGAAATGGGCAAATATTTTTTAAAGTTTAAAGGTTGGCTACCTATGGAGAAATCTTTTCAATCATAAAATACTCTTCACTCTTGGACACTATTATCATAATAAAGATGTTTTAAAGGATAAAACTGTAACATCATGAGCAATGAGAGAAAGTACAAATATAAGCAATCATCTGGCCTGGCTCAGTTCAGCATTTACAATATTAAATCATCAGTTCTTCTAATGAAGGAAGTGGTCATCAGAAGCGACAACACAAATGGAATGCGTGCTGACTGATTGCCAGGTGCTGTAATAGTTATAAACCATAATGTTAAATATTACGAAGCAATTTTTTGAATGGCAATTTATCAATATAGTTTAAGAATCATACATTATTCCAACCTTTATTCAAAGAAATCCTTCATCTTGGCCTAAGGAAAGAATTCAAAAGGAAAAAATAAAATAAATTCAGTATAACGTTTGTTTTAACACTATACTTTAAAATAGCAGAAAATATTTAAAAAACTGGACAAATATATAATAGTTATATGATAGAATGTGCTGCCATTAATATATGTATTAAGACCATGGAACATCTGGAGCAATAATTTATGAAATAATCAACACAAAATGGTGAGAAGCCACATTTTATAGCTACTATAATTATAATTATGAAAAAATATATAGATATGTAGACATATTGGAATGGGCAACAGGCAAATATAAATTATTGTGTTGATAGGTATAATTTTAACTGATACAGTACTTATGAAATATATTTATAAAATATAACAAAAATATACATTATATTCAGAACTTTCAAATATTAAAGGGAATTTTCTGATGCAACTTTATGAAATTTTTTAATGATTTTACAGATCATTAACATAAAATATTTTTCTTGACTTAAATCGACCTTATTGTCTCTAATGAAATATACATAATTTAATGTAAATTTATATTTGTTAATATAAATGCATTTACATGTTATAGATAAATAAAATAAACCTTCACTAGATTATAAGTGCCTGAGAGTGAGAATGAGTTTTTTTGTTATCAAAAACTGTCAAAAGTATCAAAACATCAAAAAGAATATCGGGCACATAATAAATTTTAGAATATATCTGTTGATTCATATGTATACTTTTAAGTAATTTTTAACAGCTATGTCAGAATTTGCATGTTTTTCTGCAAATATGTGAACATGATATTCTTAGAGTAACTTGTCTTTTTTTAACTGAATAAATGAGATCTTATATGAAAATGGAAAAACACATGGTACAATTGATTTTTTTGACAACACAGGTGTTAAATATTTTACTGATGAAATTTTGATGGCAAGTGGAAATATATAAGCTGTGGACAATATAGGTAATGCATTGCTCATTGTATTCGCAAATATTCAAGTAAGTACATAACTACTTCCAAGTCTCAGAGGAGAAACCACTAAAAAGTGACTGGAATTACATAGGATATTTTGTTCTAAATAGGAATCCAAGAGAGGACAAATAAAGTGTGTTTCTTGATAGAATAACAAAATAAGTATTTTATCTTGTCTCCCTGCAGATTTTGAAATGTGATAACACTAATATTATGGGCATATATTAGCAGAAAGCCTAAAAATGAAACTATGCCTATGAGTAGTGATATTCTACTTAAATTCTACTGGAAATTCCATTATCTCCATGTCTTGGATCATTTGCTCCTAGGCAATAAAGAATTCAGTCCAGTGGATGCCAGATATACTGCAACCAAGCTTATCATAAGGCAATTTCTTTGCCACAATATATACAGGTGCTTCTGTGCACCATTAATTTTATACAGTCTTTCATTCATATTTCCTCAGTGCCACAAACTTAAAAATTAATATTTGCCAACCAATTATAGGTTTTAGTCTTTGGAACTAATTATTAAATTGTAGAGTGTGGTAAAAAAGAACACTGGACTTGGAGACATGGGCTGCAATCTTGACTCTGCAATGCTTTGTGGAGAGTGATCTTTGCAAGATATTAAACCAAAATCTATCAGTGAAAAATACTATCTGCATCATAATAGTATCTACCTCCCATCTCTCCTTTTTTCTCCACTGAGCTATTGTGTATTAAGAGTGCAATCATAAGAGCTAAAGAACAAATCCAATCTTTCATTGAGTTCCCATTATATTCATAAAATCACATCGGGTATTACAGTGATTTGTAGCTAATACAAGCAGAATGAAAAGCGATCTCAGAGAAATAAAATGCTCTGAAAGAAGAGTGAGATTCAAATGCTTAATGCTGACTCTAAATTCTCTGTTTGTGCTAGTTCAAAGAAAAACAGCAGTTATTCCTGAATGCAGATATATGTGAAGAGCACACATGTTACAGAGATAAAAGAACCAGATGAAATCCAAGTAGGAAGACAAGTAAACATGGTAGGCATTTCCTTCATAACATAGCACATGCATTTAATGGAAATGAAGGGAGAATGTTTTACCCATTTAGTAAATGGGTAAAACTACCACTCCCACAGAAAACACAATCACTGTCCTGAGACTGTCAGTTCTCCAAAAAGATATTGAAGGTAAATTTTTAAAAAGTCAATAAACTAAATGCTTGTCCTTTTGCACCCCATGCCCCAGAGTTTCCTAAGAAATTTGATGACAGGGTAGTTTTTTGACAGCCTGTTACTGTTTGGGTGAAACTGTATTGACAGCGCATATTAATTTTTGGGACAGCAAAAAAAGAGCAATATATGGACTATGTAAAGTATTTTGACAGTTTCAACACAGTGTCTGAAGATGGAAATTGAGATTATTATGTTGACTCTTCTCTGGGTGGTTCTAGGGGAAATGAAGTCTTTAGAAATCTGTATTAACTTACAACCAACATTATCTCTAAATTTGTCATCAATCTGAAAATTTCATTTGATATGTCCAAGCTTTCTAAACTTTGTTAACAATTATACATCCCAGAAAATATATTATTTTGAATTTCAATATTTATTTTTGCTTCTTTGTTACAGTCTTGTTTCTTTCACGTCCTGTCCTTGTGTATTCATTTTAATTAACAGGGACAATATAATGCTATTAAAACAGAGAAGAAGCATAAGAGAGTCTGGGTATGCTCATGTATATGCGTGTGTGGTGTGATTGTGCGTGCAATACTGCCACATGATTGTCTGTGGACTTCTTTCCCAGTGAACAGTAATTGTAATTTTCACAGTACTGCAAAAGATATGATGAAGTCAACTGTATGAACCACCTTCTATATGAAGAGGGTATATAAGTATTTTGGGAGAAATTGGACAGTATTATACTTTATATATACATATACTTTATGTATATATAGTTTGAGCATATATAAAGTGAATGTATATATAGAGTATGCATATAAACAATTCCTATGATTTGTGTTTTCTTTAGGGATCTCTGCCTTCTATGGCACCCCCAACGTACCCCCAATTTCAGTCAACTGTTGAAGAATGGATTAAAAGCTTTTTTCGGAAATAAAGAGAAATTGCTGAATTAAGACTTCACACCTACGTATTGGTTTGGAGTAAGCAACCAGTCTCCTTTTTTTCTGCATCTTGCCTGAAGCATTTATTTAATCAACAGCCTGTAACCTTCTAATAATATGAAGCTTCTTCAAGAGACAAGTAAAGGATAGCAAATGATTTGACAATAGTAGTAACAAATACTTGTTACGCCTCGCTAAGCCTGTCCCTGAAAAACCTATACTCATCCAAGGTTTTCCAGGAACCCAACACCCAAGCTGACACCCACGCATAAAAGTGTGCATGATCATACCATCATCTATAATAACATTTTCTTTTGAGTTTCAGGTATACTATTAGATTCAGACATGAGAATTATGATCATGATTTATGGGCTCAAATATCCAACCACTGTAATGCCTCCAACATGGTGCTGTTAATATAGAATTTATCTGCTGTTCATACACTGAAACCAATTATTTATCATATAAATTCTCTGATTTCTACTTTAAAATCTTTGCAAGTAACAGCATTGCCAAAATGTTCTTTTAAAGTTTTTGTCTTTTATAAAGAGATTACTTCTCTTTATTTTATGTATGCAATTTACTTCTATAAAGAGATCTGCTAGAAACCTAGAAATCCCTGAAGTGACTAAAAGTCTCAACACTAGAGCTCCAGTTTTGAAATTCACTTTTAAATAAAAGAATACTCTAAAAGCCATTAATAATTAGAAAGAAATCGTATATAAATGATCAGCTTCTGGGGAACTAAGATATGGAGGAGAAGCAAAGAATGTGTGCAAAAGGGAAAAGAAACGAAAAAAGAGAAAAGGAAAAGACAAAGTGTGAAGAAAAGAGAGAATTGATTCCATTACAGCATTTTTATATTTTTGTAATAACTTCATGATGCCACCGAATCCATTCATCACTGTTGTCAATCTTACATGTTTCTACCTTCTAGCTCTGTCTCCTGAGGCAGGGCTAGTTCTGAAGCTGAACTGTTTCCATAAGTCTCCTTAATCAGGGGATCAGTCCCAGTGCTCGACAATACCATTTTCCATAAAGCTCAGAATAGAATTAATGCTTCCTCTAGAAATGGGTAAGTGTGAGAAAGGTGCATATATAGGACATGCTAGAGTCCCTTTATGCTTGAGCACATGGCCACCAATTTCCAGTTATCTTTTTTCTGAGAACTGGCAAAGATCTACGTCCCAGATAGCACTGCTAAATATGAGTCTCCTCATATTATCTCTGGAAAGAAATGAGGCTAATTTTTCTAGATGTCTTTCTAGTTCTAGGTGACTTGTTCGTGTGTTTCACACTTTCATTTGTTTTCTGTGTGTGGTCTCTAAGTTTGGCACTTTGTCTAAAGCCACGAGGACCAGTAATGCTACTTTTCTTTTCTGTTTATGTGGTGCTTACACACAGAGGGCTGTTAGTAAAACTCTTCTGCTCTCTGCAGGATGCAGCTCCTGTCTGCAATTTATTTTTTTTTTTTATCACTGTCCTTGAGAAATAACATTAGCTGTCACCCTGCGCATGAAAGGGGTGGGGGAAAAGAAACAACAAAACCTCCTCTCATTTTCTTGTACTGCCTGTTTCCTTTCAGGGTTTACCAGATCATATTTATGTGTTTCTTTTTCTTCTCTGATCTTTTTGTGAAATCCTTCTCAATGTTTTCATTTTAGTCTATTTTGTTTCCTAGTTTCTCTTTTCCATTAAGATCTTTATTTCCTAAGCCTATTTTTCTCACCTTCTCTCACATCTCTGTTAGGGAATTTCCCATCACAGACACCCCATTTTATCCCTCTGCTCTGCTGGCTTCCTCTTGATGATGAAATTTTGGAAATTTCAAAATGGTTTTAAACCAATACATCTGCTTCTGTGCTACACATATTCTTGTCCCCATGATCCCTGTCTCTACTGTTTATGTGCTGTAATTTATGTGGTTTTGTATGTGAAGCTTTTACAGAGGCTCAAGTGTTAGATATTCGCTTTTGCCCCTGAACACGTGCATGATAATAACTTTTTAAATCCTATAGAACTAAGATTTGGAGGTAAGGAGGGGGTTGTTTCATGTGAATAACTTAGGCCAAAATACAAAAAGAAAACAAACATAGCACCTTACTCTCAAGAAGCATCTAATTTTAACATTTTGGAGAAGCAAAAGCCTGAATTCCATCCTAAAGCATGCTATCTGTTGCCAAGCAACGTAACTGGCAAGTTTTCCTTCATATATATATATATTTTTTTTTCCCAGCCTTGAAAGATAGACAACAAAACAATAATAAATTGGCAAAAAAGGAGCAAATTAATACAGACGGAAAGACAGTTTTCTTGGGAAACACAAGACTTCCAAATTACATAGACCTCTTTAGCTTTCTTTTGTAGATTGTGACTATATTAAATAATATCTACTCAAATACACAGAGATATGCTGCTAACTAATATGTACGCTCACAAGCTTCCAAACTAATTTCCCTTAAAAGATGCTTTTAATGCATGAATAGAAAAGTTATAAGGTAAAATCAGGGTTCTAATAAGGAAAATTAGTTTCCATTTTGCATAGCATTTTAAATTGTGATTAATAAGAACACTTCAGACAAATGCAGTAGGCAAGTTTTTTTAGACCCTCACACCTGGATGATAAACAGCTAGAGGACTCTACAAATGCACCTTTTTGCTAACAATGGATTATTTGAGTTTGTTGTTGTTCATATATGACATATTTTCTGTCCTTAAACAAAAAATGATTTCCTGTATTATTTTTCTATGTAGTTAATTGTTCTTTAACCTGAGCTGCTATAGATTTAATAATAAAAAGGATGTCAAAGTCCTTCACTGTTCCAAGTTGCATAATATTTATACATTTTTAAGGTCTCTGAAATTGGAATGCATTTATTACTATTATGGAGGCCAACATATTTAGCTTTCTTATTTTTTTAAGTATTCATAAGAATGAGTCATGATCGAAAATATGTAATAATTCTAAAATTACCTTAATAAAGGTAATATTTATTAAGAATTTATTTCATAATAAATATGAAATAAGTACTTAAGTGATATTAAAACATTGTGTAGCATTTATTTAGCAGCACAGTTTTTCCTTCTTAGAGGTCAATAAGGTAATAATGTCTTACCACAGATTAAATGAAATGTGGTAATTTCTAATTTACATAGAATAAAATTTAGCTCCCAACATTTACGTGAGGATATTCAACTTCTTAGAATTTACCTCTAAAACATAAAATATTACTTGGTCTTAGACTAATATAATTTTTTTAATCTTTCATTTCCAAAATAAATGTTCTGTTCATGGATTACAGTTTTAAAGTCATAATTTTATTTTTTATGACATTTAAAAAAATAATTTGTTGTTCAGAAATAATCATTTAGGTAATTCGGGAAATATTTTGCCTAGGCGATGCTAAATGTACAATAGATTGGAGATTTCTTCTGAATTTGAAAGCCCTTCAACAAGCCTGCAGTACAAATAGCTATTTGCTATGCAAGTTTAAAGTAGAGTCACTTTATGTCACAGAAACCCATCACCCGGTTAACCCGCTGCTTTCCCTTGGGTTGGCTAGAATTTGCTTTAAGATCAGTTTGAAATTCCCTAATCAATATATTTGATGATCAACTTTACTTTATAATTTAGTTTTTAATGAATATGTTTTTAAGCCCTCAGTGTCACCATTTTTTTTTCCATTGGGAAAAATAGAAGAATAAATATTCATGTGTAAAAAGTTGTCTTTATTTCTTACTCCATTTAATTCTCTTGGATTTTCAAATTGATAAAATGATTTGTTACTTTAAAAAATTAGACATTTCTGGAACAAAATCCCCTCAGTTCATATTTCCATCTCTGTGGTGACAGAATTTTGAAGAATAATAAGTAAAGGCCTGAATATGAGTTTAACTCACACCGGAAAGAAGTTGGCTATAGCTCACCTTGGACAGATGGCTAATGAATGCCTTTACTTTAGGACTCTGTGGTTAGCCTCATCCGAAATGATGGCCGCTTCCTATTTTTGTCTATGACTATCAGCTATGCTACTATGGGACAGTGACAATTAGAAGCAGCAGGACCTCCAGGTGTTACCCTGTAATTACCCAATTGCAGAGCGTTTATATTAGCAATGCATGAAGGTGTCTTTTTAGCCAACAGTAAATACATTTAGGACACATTATTTTCTAAATAAATAAGCATAATAGCCAATGGAAATAAAAGAATTTTGAGGGGAATAAAAACATTAAAACATTTCCATTTTAGGCAGGCTTGAAAAGAAGCATCAGGGGGATTTTCTGTGAATCATCATGGAATCTATAAAGCTGTGAAAATAGACGCAGAAAAGGCAATAGGCTCTGAGGACTGATGGCCAAAGCCAGAGAATAGCTAGCATGTCGACTCACCAGGAAAGGGACCAATTTATTTTTCACTTTCTTTCAGTCTGAAGCACCACTGAACAACAGAAATGTAAAACTGAAAATGTTTTGGCGCTGCCTATTCCTTAGAAATCAAGCAAGTTGAATGGGATTTTTGTTCTCTGTGCGTTCGCCTGAAAGCTTCTGGTCTGTAGAAAATCTCACTAGCAGCCTCAATCTGTATGGCTGGGGAGCATGGCCAACTTTAAAAACGGGCAGTGAAAGGTGCTCCAGCTTCTGGCAAATCTAACATGTATTTGCAGTCTTTCAATGCACGGCTTGATGAGATCAAGTGAGAAGAGGTCTCAGGAGCGATTCTTGCATCAAGCATCACCTTGAGAGGTCTAGATCCAAACCTCAGTCATAACTGGTCACTGCACTTCAAGCTCAGGTTTACTTGGATCTTTTTTAAAGACCCCAGGAGTGGATCATAATATCTACATAGAGACATCAAAATCTCAGCATTGTGAATTAAAATAAAATAGGAGCTTGTCATACTACCGTGATGTCTCGGCATCTTAGCCTCTGTCATTAGGCTCCTCGGTGACCACCTCTGACACCTACTTAAATAAGATAAACAGCTTCTCTCTCTCTCCTCCCCACATCCTACCTTGGTTCACATGCCCTGCAAAAGTCCAACAACTTTTGCTTGAACAACTACCACTGTTCCACAGTTACATAGCTGGAGTCCCCATGTCCGCTGAAACTGTCTGCTCCTCGACTGCTTGGTTGAGCCTACACTTCTGTTGTGTGTCTCCCATGTGGCCCTTGAGGTGTGCTGCTCCTCTCTGTTCTAGCATCTGTGAGTGCTGAAAAACTTCTCCCAAACATCTCTGGTGTCACGTATCCTTTTGCCACACCTGAATATCCATATAAAATCCTTATAACATACAAAGGGCTCAATGTCATCATAATTCTCTTTTAGTCAAGGAATTTCAGAAGATTAAATGGGAGGAAAGGAAGGCCTCATTTTATCGGCAAGCATTGTTTCAGACTTTGTCAAATACCTTAAGATATTTAATCAACACAGCTACTTGAGATAGATAGAATACTAATTTTAAACATGAGAAAACAAACCCAGAGAAGTTAAATAAATAAGTCTCATGACATAGCTAGGGATTTGGGTTTTCTTAATAAACAAATAAAGAACAGTGGTACTAGAGCTGGGTTAGCCCCGAATTGGGAAATTGCTAATGTGTTCATTTCTTTTTGTTGAATAGTCTCATCTCTTCACTCTGTGGCAAATCTTGAAAAATAACCCAGGCTACAGCAGCTACATGGAAAATGTGTAAATGTATGCTCCATTTCCTCCCTTTAATAAACCATCTGAGCTTTCTTTCCTCCTCACGTCACTGGTATATATGTCTATGATTAACAATTGTCATAAATATGATTTCAATGTCATAACTTATAAAACTTGCCCCCATGCTTTTGCATTTCCATTTCTTAAACTCTAAGTTATTCAAAGGCAGGCTACACTTTTAATGAAAGTAAAAATAATTTTTAAAATATTTGTTGTTGTGTTTCGTAAAGTTTAATCCCTTTTTAATAGAACTGACTGAAGAAGATTAAACACAGGAGAAATGAAATGAATATTAAACACTTAGGACAAATTAAATAGCTTTACCACTGGAAAGCACAAAGAATAAATACAATATAACTGTCAAAAGTAAAGTGGCATTTCACACATTCTTTGAAAATATGCCTTCAGATACAAACAAGAAGTTTAAAATGTGATTTCTGAGAAAAACAATGCAGATAAGGAAAGAATGCATTTTAGATGAATGGTATTCTAAATATCTGTGAAAAAATCATTTCAACTTTCTTAATTAACTGGAAAACTTAGGTGCAAATTCTATCTGTAGCTGTATTTACTCATGGGCTGACTTCATTTTCCAAATTTGTCAAAAGAGCAGATATCATTTCCTTGTGTTGATAATCATGGCTTTGGTAAAATTAAGACAGTCACAGATGTTATTAATATTATTGGTATGATTAAAATAATTATTCTTACTACAATTACTACTACTGCTATTGCTACTATTACTACTAATATCATTAGCTAAGATGTACAGAGATTTTATCATGTGATGGGATTGTGAAGCATTTTATATAGATTAGCTCTTTTAATCTTTATACCAAACACATCTGATCGTTACTATTATTATGTCCTTTTTAATTATGTGAAAACTGAAGTCAAAGGCTGTTTGAACTCAAAATTATTCAGGCTTGCTGGATGCCAGATCCAATGCTAAACCAATATAGCATATTAATAATGTTCCATCATATTACAAACTGAATTATTCATATAACATTGGGACTAGAGCAATAGCAGCTTCTTCTTGAGGAAGTGACATGAGTGTGAGCCCCATGAGCTTTGCTGTTAGAAAGAACCCATGTTTAATTCCTAGGTCTGTCATCTACTAACCGTGTGATTTTTGGATAAGAAATTAAGCTTTCTGACCTTCAGCAATAACATGGTGTAAAAATCACCTAGTACCAGCATTGACACATGGGAGAAGTTACACAAACATTTGTTGAATGACCTAATAAATTCTCTTATATTCCCTTAAGGAGGCAAGAATGAAGTCGATCAATTTTGTACCTAATATCTCTATAATAATTGCACTTTTATGAGCATTAAATTATCATGACTTTAATAAGGTTAAAATGCACATTTAGGGCTTATGTGTATTGTTATACCTGCCGCAGCTACTCTCTCAGGTAGGTACTATTATCGACTAAGATTTGGAGAGCAACTGTGGTTTTCCTCACTTTTGAGTCAGAGACAAGTAGATTGTGATTCCACAGGTCACATCTACCCTCTTCCACCCCCACCCACCTAACAGAAGAGCAGGACACCCAAGTCTGAGAGAAATGAGCTGTCATTTTTATTTTGTTTTATTTTATTTATTTAGTTTTTTGGTGCATGGTCCAGGAATTGAACCCGGGTCTCCCTCATGAAAGGCGGGCATTCTAACCACTGAACTACCCATGCACCCTTTATTTTCTTTATACTGTTTTCATTCTATCCAAGCATCTTAAAAGAGTCATCTTCAAGTCATTTCTTTACTTCGCATTCTTGCATTCACGATTAAACACAAAGCTTCCTTTCCATTCCCATTTCACTAAAATTGCTGCTGTCAAAGTGAACCTCATTGATTCTTAAAAAGATGGGTTTTTTTTCTAATATTTATTTTATTTTCAGTGACAGTTGACTGTCTCAATCGTTTATTTTCTGAACCTCAATTTTCTCCTTCCCAAACACCATACTCTCCTGTTTATTCTACAAAATCTTTGTCTTTTATGTCTTAGCACCTTTCATTGACTTCTTTTCTACTTGTCCTTGAAAAGCCAGTATTCCATGTTATTCATATATTACTACAAGCTCTCTCTCTCTAAATGTTATCTACTTCCAATGTTTTAACTACTATTTACATTCTGAATTCTCCGAAATACCTTTCCCAATCCTAGATTAGTCTTCTCACCTCCACAGATGTCATATTCAATGACTAGTGATTATTTACGCTTTAGTATTCTACAGACAATTCCAGTTCAATAGATTCAAATGAGAAATCAGTGTTTTCTCTCCCTACCTTCCTGCAGTGTCAATATTGCTTCTTTTTTGAAACTTTAATCTCAATGAACACCTGGTTATCTACTCTGCTGATCAAACTTCTTGATCAAGAATCATCCTTGAATGTGTCCTTCAGAATCCATATCCAAATGAACAAACTTATACCATCTATTTTATTATATCCTTGATAATGGTTAAATCCATCTATTTCTCTCTGCTTTCCTTCTCAGCTTTAATTCAAGCTCCGTCCTTTTGGCCTGCAGAATTTAGTTCCTTCTACTGCCAGTGTTGATTTCTCCAATCCATTCTTTACCTTGTAGCCATACTAAACCTTCTTAAATACAAAGATGAAATAACCATATCCTGCATTAAATTAAAGGACTGGCTTTACCCAATAGGGCAATTTCCTATCCCTTGGAATGCAAGGCTTTGTTTTGAACTTTTAATGATCTACCTTTCTAAATGGAGTATTGTTTTTGTTTTTTAATTAGAGAAGTTGTGGGTTTATAGAAAGACCTTGCTGAAAATACTGAATTCCCAAATCTTGCCCTCCCCCCAGTTATTAGCACCTTGTATTAGTGTAGTACCTTTGTTACTAATTTATGAAAGAACATTATAATAATGTTACTATTAATTATAGTCCATGGTTTACACTAGGTTCCTTATTTATGTTGTACAGTCCTATGGGCTTTTTTTTTTTTTAACTTTCAAGTAACCTGTACATAACCTAAAATTTCCCCCTTTTAACCACATTTAAATTCACAATTCAGTGCTGTTAATTACATTCATGGTGTTGTGCTGCTATCACCACTATTTATTACCAAAACTTTTCCATCATCCCAAATAGGAACTCTGCACAATTTAAACATTAACTTCCTTACCTCCAATGACATAAAATAATTGGAATAAGCAAATCCAAAGGGGCAGAAACTAGAATGGAAGTTACCTAAGTGGAGTTTTCTTCTGCCACTCATTAACACATTTCCAACTGCTCAGTTACAGAGAACAACTGTAGTTCCACTAATTCCCCATGCTCCCTTAGCAGAGGTCCTTTAAGGAAAAGTGCTATTTTATCAAGCAAGTTCTGTCCTTTACCAAATTTCCTTCATGGGCTGAGTTTTTCCAGACTTCAAATCTCAGCTTGGTCATCTTCTTGCTTCCACCCTGAAGGCTCTTCTGACTCTGCACTACATAACTAGGAGAAATGCTGGGGAGATGTGCTCTGAGCCTCTCTCAGAGGTGTAGGAATCATGGGTTCCTGCTTCTGCCCCCAACCTACAAGCTCCTTAAGAATAAGGCATGCTCACTGTGCGCTTTTGTAATGAGCATGGGGCTGGCAGAGAGTTGGGTTCAACAAATATTTATGGAATGAATGAAAGAATGAGTGTGCTAGGAAAAAGTTATCAAGTGGCATCTGAGTAAGTTCAAGGCACAGAAATAACTTTGATTAGGTTTTTGGCCAAAATGAATTGAAGTTAGAAAAGTGTTTTTTTGTTTTGTTTTGTTTTTCTGAAGAGGTGTATACCGTGTCATAAAGTAAAAGGGAAAAGAGGAGATAGAAGAAGAAGATAATGACTGGATTAAAGTCACTGGGCTGAAATCTGGGAAATGAGACAGTGGATCTGCATAGTAGTCAAGGTGCTCATAATTATAAAGACATCAGGTGATAAGGAAAGATACATATTCCTGATTAACTGCCATCAAAAATAATCCCTTTCATTATGCTTTGAAATATCCATCCTCAGTTTTTTAAAAGATATTCTCAATAAATATTAAGCCCTAAATCTTTTAAAGATCTCTAACTCACACTCCTGCTGTGGAAGCTGTTAGCATGCAATATTTCCTACAGATGGCATGTGGCATATTCTAACGTAACCCTGTGGGATGAATAATGTGGATATTTAAAACAAACAGACCATGTTATTTTTATGTAATGCTTGTATTACTTTAGTCTCATGCCCAGCTTACAGCCTTTAAAATCCTAGGAGAGACTACAAAATCTAGTCTAGGACACTTCATTATAAGATGGTTAGTGAACGAGTGTCTATAAATAACTGCATCTTCTGTTACCATAAAAGGCTCTCCTTTTTCCATCATCACTTTGTAATCCCAGAAACACTCTCAACTTGATGTGAGAGGTTCTTGACTACAAATTGTAAAAGCAGTCTCTCCTCAATGTTTCTATTCTATTTGATCATTTTAGGGATAAGAAAATCCATGTAATGCCCCTTTCTCTTAATTTCTTTGGCTTACCTCCAAAGAGTAGCTGTCAACTAGTGTTAGCTAAATAAGTATGAGCCATGGCTCATAGCCCATTTACTGTCAGTCATTTGGATGAGAATATGCCCCCTGTATTAGCACTGCTGAATGTCAGGAGTAGGGACTATCAATACTCACTCCAGTCTGACACCCAAAGACTTAGTAAGGACATCAGGAACTACTACGAAAACTGACACAAAAAGTTCATGAATGTACGCTTAGTTTAGGATTACTCCATATTACTCAAATTGAAATAAACCTCAATTTATCAAGGAAGTCTTTTGTGAGTAACCATGTCTGTTCTTTTCTGCTTGACATTCTCAACTTTTGTTTATCTATGCTTGATATTTTGTCCTTGCTTAGTATTTTGCTCTTTAAGTGTACTCTTCATTTGTGTGTTTTCACACCTGATTATGCATTGTTCTGTCTCCTCATTTAGACATTAAGCTGATTAGGGGTGATACTTTTATATTTGTTTTCTTTTTTTTTCAGTTCATTCTGGAGTATCTCAAATCTACAGTATTTTTTGAGTTTATGCTAAATAAAAATGAAAACTAAAACATATTCTTGCTTGTGATCCCCAGAACACTCAGTTCTATAAATTGTCATATCATTCTTTCCTTCCAATTGCTAAAAAGAACATAAAGAAGGAAATAGCACACAAAATTCTCCAATCAATTATTCCTCTGAAATATTCTGTCTATATCGCCCTTATTTAGTACCTGAAGTGAAGTGACCAGTTATGATGGAGGTTTGGAAATAATGATAGATATATTTTAAAGAAAAGCAAGATCACATGGACCTTCTTTTTTTGTAAAATTCTTTTTTCCAATTAAAATTAAATGTTAATATAAATATTAACTTGTCCCTTTTTGGATTTCCCCTTCATAAACAAAATATACATAGTACACCGTCATAGAATCCATTCACATTAACAAAGCTTCAAAGCCACAAAAAAGTAGAACTTTATTCAAAAGTCTGTCAAACTTCCAAAATTTCATCTTGTATGAATGTGAAGCAAAGTGATTTCTGTCCAGATCTATTAAAAATCACTTGCTAAGCAGGAAAAAATACTTTGGTTTAAATCTTTTCAGTATATAAACATGAGTTTCTTAAACATAATGATGTCTCAACAGAAATTTAATGCTTTAACATGGAATGGCCATATAACACAGACTATAACAATTCTGATTAAGACATTTTAGCATTTGTTCTGGATTTGTCATTGTTCCCTGAAGTATTATTATCATTATTCTCGTTCTTCTTATTATTCGTTGTTGCATTAAAATGGGCCAAGATGGATTTAGTAGCTCTCTGCTTAATACCAAATTTCCTCCAACACCAGGCTTAAAGAAAGTTTTCTGTATTTTTTTTCCTGTTCAAGACACTTTTGGGATATCATGCCATGAGCCAAAACCAGAAGGAACAGAACATAAAGGATATAAAGTCTACCATGAAGCAGCAGAAGAATGAAATGCAGGATAAGACATAAGAAAAGTTTTCCCTTCACTACAAAACGTGATAAATGTTTATTCAGAGAGTGAGAGGAAAGAAGAGGGTTTTGGGGTGCTGTGACCAGGTTTTAGACACTTTCTGGGCTCCTAAATTAAACTCTCATGTCCCATCCTTAAGGTTCGTGTCCTTGGAGGGTGAAATAGGCAGAATAAGATTTTGTAGCAAAAATCCAAATTATTTTTTGGATTTTTTGAGAACATTTCTGTCTTGCACTTTGTTATTCAGGGGTCTCCCTGAATAACAAGGTACAAGAATAACAAGCTGCAAGGATCTCCCGTTCTCCAAGAGTATACTTGCACCTTAGGACTGAGAGTCATTTCATCATATGTAAAAGGCTCATCAGAGGAGGCTAAAGGCAGTCCAGAGAGACCTGATTATCTGAATGGGGTACAAGGAATTCTCAAACCACCAAAGAGTAGGGGAGTGGGCTTAAATCAGTGCTCAGAGAGAAAGAGACAGGGACTTAAGAGACTAGGTGGGGTGAGGATGGGGAGAGTGAAGATACAAAGGGACCAGATTCATTTACCCTGGGACTAGAGGTTGAGAGAACAGGTATCAACAGCAGGTCCCAGCAGGAAATAGTCCACATCTCATCTGAGATCATC